>JABBOT010000065.1:102354-187545 GCA_016165875.1 Acanthopleura granulata | reverse complement strand
ATCTGTCAGTGCATATCATTGAGAACACAGTGACGACATAGAACAGTACGTCAGAGCATAAGATCCCAAGATTACAGCATTACATATGCACATCACTGAGAACATAGTGACGACACAGTACAGTACTTCAAAGCATAAGGTCCCAGCATAGTGCGGAATAGCATTATATATGCACATTACTGAGAACACAGTGACAAAATAGTACAGTACTTCAGAGCATAAGGTCCCAAGATAGTGCTGAACAGCATTACATAGTAATGCATTACATTACATACACAGAGCATAAGGTCCCGAGATAGTGCTGAACAGCATTACATAGTAATGCATTACAACATTACATACACAGAGCATAAGGTCCTGAGATAGTGCTGAACAGCATTACATATGCACATCACTGAGAACTCAATGACGACATAGTACAGTACTTCAGAGCATAAGGTCCCAGCATAGTGCTGGACAGCATTACATAGGTTCTTTGCAGTACTGTTCAGCAGCTGTTTGGTACTGCAGCTTTTATATTAGCCAACTGACTGTGTTATTGCTCAACAACGCTAAGTGATTGTATAAGTTTCAAAAGAGTGCTGCCTGGCTTATAACTGTTCAGAATCGTTAGGGCACAGCTTTTCAGTGCACACTTAGTTATGCTTCTAAAATCCTGATACACATTTTGTAATTGATTCATGTAATAATTCTGTGAAAACAGCTGCATTTTGTTATGTCTCAAGTTGTCTTCTTGGTTAATTTTTCCGGTCGTGTAAGTACGTCAGACTCTGGATCCAAAACATATTACTGCTACGCTGGGAACAGTGGGGATGGTGACAAGTTTTCTCGCAAAGGAGTGAACCGTCACAGCGCTCAAAAGGATTTGTATCTCTCGGTGCTCCAGGGAGGGCAAAGTGCAGCCGGAGTAAATCGTGGCATGCGTGTGCGTGGCCATCAAATGTGTTCCTATACACAGCAGAAGGATGCGTTCACGTATTTTCATACTAAACGTAAAGTTTTGCCAGATGGAGTAAGCACGACTTAGGTTGATATTCAGACACATTTGTAAATATACTTTCAGATTCCGACTAATTTGTAAATAAAAAGTGCAAAAATTAAAATAAAAAAAGAGAACATTTTTTTTGGTGGGATCTCATTTTTATTATGTTTCCCCCAACAATGAAACAAGAACAAACAACTCTAATTAAACATGTCCTTTTTTTCAACATTCATCAATGTATATATATATATGCATAGTTGTAACCACCAAATACTCCATCTGTTCAACCCTATAGTAATATATTCATTGTTATAAGCACATGTTTGTACAACAACAATAATAAACATGAAAGAACAGAAAAAGTTTGATTAACTTGTGATTTCATTAAATTATGACTTATTACAATCCTCGTAAATGCATATCTATTTTTTTAATCAGCAAAGAAAAGTGGATGAATACCGAACATTTTCTCTGTCCAGTCACAAACCAAACCATCATTGTTATCGTCCGTGGGTGGAGAATTGAATGTTTGTGTAATACAGTTTATTGTTCGTCCTCTAGCTCGATGAAGAGCAAATTACAAACAATATTGACCGCACACAGCGCTATTTAAGTATTGTACAGGGCGGTGATTCGATTGCCAATTGTCCGTACCGTGATTTAGCCACGTCTCTACCTCCTCTCTACACCAGGTTGGAAGCACATGAGAGTCAAAATAATCCCCAGACAAGTGGCGTGTGGTTTCCTCATAACCTATGTATAGTGCAATCCAATGCGTACCAGGTTTTGTACAGGGGTCGGTGTTATATATAGCAGGTGGATGTGGCATTCGTGCATGGAAGCACACCTTGGACCAAATCACGTGTATAAGCGTCGTTTAGAAGACATTGTAATAATTGTTGGCTGTTCATGACGTCATCCTTTAGGAGTACGAGATCACTGTTAATGTTGGGAGTTCATATCCTGGAGTGGAGGGAAACTGAGGACACCCCACCTACCGAGTTGAACATTTACATGGGATCGTTTCTTCTTTCCAATGCTGCGATGGTAGCTAATATGATCCAGACACTGAGCAGTTATCACAGGGCCATAGAACACTATCTTATAATCTAGGAGAGCATGGCTATTAGCCCACAAGCAAGTTTCTCTGACAATTCTGCATTTTCATTGGCTAACTAAACGAGTCCTATTGATTCATATTACCCTTTAGACAACTGTCAAACGGGTCTTATTAAATTCAACATGGCGACACTTTCTTTCAGTCTCCTTTCATTGACAGAAAAAAATGCGTTTTCTGTCAGAAAACAGCTTCAGTTTTATAAGGTATGATGTAATTAAATACCATTTTCTATTTGTTTCTATTAGCCTAACTCGTCAACAATATATGGCTAGTAGATTCCCTGCATTTTGGCCTTCGTGGAGGAGAAGAAAATCGGAAACGCAGATGGGAAGAGGGGACATTAAAATGTGATAAACAGAGGAAAGGTTATCTGGAGTACAATGAGCTCGACCTGAATCTGGGAGTGGTGAAAACGCAAACATGCATATCCGCCCCTTCCAGCCAGTAGAATTTGCACCTGATAACAAGGATGAGCTCGGTAGAGACGTACAAAGTCTTCGAGGACCACATGCCACCAAAACTATGCGCAGCCAACAGTCTGTTTTACTTCGGCATCAATTAGAAAAGAAAAGCTTCCAGTAATGAATTGTATAAATGCCAACCAATGAGAGAGCATGCCCTAAAATCAACAATGAAAACCATGGCAAACCGACCGAATTTACTTGGCCGTTTGACAAACCACAGTGCCCACAAAAGTACATGTACCGTCTCATGCGTGTTGACGTAGTTTAATCGACTATTATGCACGCTTTTGTTTTTCATGGTAAACACTAACCGGTGGTATAGTGGTTAGAGGGCGAGAGATCTAGGTTCGGTTCGAGGGATACCAAAGACTTTAAAATGGTAGTCGTTGCTGCCTCCTTTGGCACTGAGCATTGAGGGCTAGGGCAACGAAACAGGACTGGTTGGCTAGGTATCAGTATAATGTGACAGGTGGGAATGTCATGTCTGGATTCTTCGAGATTATGTTCCAGCGGTGGCAGCACTTTGGACTTGCCCTGCCACAAGAAGTCACGCTGTATGCACACTCCACAAGGACTCCTTGTCGTCATGTGACCGAAATATTGTTAAGTACAACGCTAAACTCCAATCACTCACTCACTCACTCTCATGGTATGCAGGAGAAGACGAACCACATCATTTCAAATGCACCAGCCACACAATGAGCGTAACACTTTTTCCCTAACCCAGCTGTCCCATCCCCTTCTACAGTGCAAAATGACCTCTTTGTTTCACAGAATTTCACTCACAACGAGAACCATACCACTCTCACAAGTACAACCGGCGGTATTTTCCAGGATGCATCTTTACCAAATCGAATGTTCCTCCTCAGTTTCTTGCCACGGACCATATCTTCATTAACTTTGGTAACTCTTTGGTTGAACTATTGGGGACTTCCGCAATTATAAAGAACTTTCTGTCATTCACACCTAATTCAACCACTTCTTTACTCATAAAACTGGTCGTTAGCCTGAATTTTTTAGCGCACTTAATTTTACGGCTGCTGCACTTAATTTCAATATGCCACTTGCCAGGTCCGAAATGGTGTTTTTATAAACGTTACAGTTCTTGTTTTCAAATAGGATCTACGCTTATAAAATCCAGTTATACTTACATGATGTGTGGATAATATTTCCAGCGTTTTTGAGGTAATAGAGTTTGTGAGCGTCATGACGGGCGACCCGTTCTCGTTCTCTGCATCTGCGTCGCCTTTGTCCTTTTACTTCCATTTTCCGCAGATAAGCGCAGTGTAATGGTGATCTCTAATTATCAGAAATAAATTATACCGACATGCACACAACGCGGTTCCGGAGTATTATTTATAGGGCTATACATTTATAGGTATGTCACACCACAGCACGCTCAGCCCTGGTTAACCAGCTGCACGCGCTGATTTTGGACAGACGGTAAGCCACTTTAAATATATTGTATCTACTTTGAACATACGGAATATATTTTACCTGTGGACAAGGAAGAAGGGCATAAGACTACACACATCAGACAATTTGACTAACATGATTTAAACATCGATTTCAAAAATTATCGGTAACAGAATTTCTCTGTTTACTAGTGCATGATATATGCAGTATGTTTAATCATGTTGTTTTTCTCAGTAGGCACTATTTACAGGATGTGACAATATTTTAGAAGTTGCTTTTCGGTTTGGTTTCTTGAGGAAGCTTATATAATATCATTCGTACGGAAAACATACAGATTTCTAATACCATTGGTATAGCCTGGTGCTTCCTTGAAGAAGCTTGTATGATCTGATATGTAGTAAATCATCGGCTGTCTTACTGGAGAAAACTATTGCTTTGTTTATGATGACAATGGAGTCCATGGAATATAATGTAAAGGTGCACTTTCACTTTCATTTTCTCTTTAGCTCTGTGACTGCCATTCACACATATCGCTGTGTCATGTCTTCTGTACAGAATTCCCTTAACATTATTTAAAGCAGGGAAAACAAGTGAGATTGAATAGTATGTGCTTTATGATGTCTTTGGTACAATGCTTCTTTGAGACAGATACCATGGGTATAAAATAGACATTCTGTTACACGGGAATAATTCCCACGAGATCATTACCTTTAACTTTGTGCACTGGTGTACTTTCACGAGAGACCTGGCCACGAAATAGTGAAAATAAACAAGGGAGAGTTAGACTGAATAGTGTGTCATTTCTGATATCACTGTTATACTTCTTTCTTGGTACAGACTAGATAGGTACAGACTAGATAGAATAGATTCTGTCGCGAGCGACAAATATGACGTGAAACATCGATAATCCTACTGGGAACAGCTATTGCTTTGTTTATGAAGAAGGTAGCGTCCTTAGAATAGAATGTAAAGGTGCACTTTTACTTTCATTTTCATTTTAGCCTTGGTATGGTAGAGATCTATATCAGCACATGCGGTTTTCATGTTATCATTACCAGTCTTCATGGAGACAGCTAATGTTTTCTCTGTGATGACAATGGAGTCCTTGAAATGAAATGTAAAGGTGGCCTTTTACTTTATTTTCTCATTAGCTGTGTAATTTACACTCACATATACAGTTATATCTAACAATGTTATTGTTATCGAAATAGGTACAGTTTAATGGATACGACTTTATATCTTGGAAGTTGTGCGTTAGTTTGGTTCCCCGAAATAGGATGAATCAGCAACGGCGAGTTAAACTGAACAGCGAGTCATTTCTCATGTCAGCGGTTCTTTTACTTTCATTTTCAATTCAGTTTGTAATTGACACAGCTATACATGCATCTATTATTGTTATCATTCTTGAGTACGACCAAAACACCAATGAAATAGACAAATAAATAAATATTGTTATCTAAATAGGTGCTATTTAATGAATATGACTATCTTTGAAGTTGTGCGTTAGCCTCGCTCCCCCGAATTATGGTGAATCAGGAAGGGCGTGATAAACTGAATAGCGTGTCACTGGTATGGTGCTTCCTTGAGGTAGCTGCAGCTGAATGACCTTGGTGCAGTATAGGTACTGTCGAGAGCGACAGAAATAATGTGAAACACTGGCAGTCTTACCGGAGACAGCCATTGGTTTGTTTATGATGACAATGGAATAGAAGGATTCAATTTTTATGTAGGCTTGTAATTGCCGATCACACATATGGCTGTGACATCTTTCTTGTACAGCGGACTTGATGTGTTAGAGACCGTGTTCATGTTTGGATCTCGGCCTGAAGGAGAATAAGCTCGAAGAAGTTAGACTGAATATTATGTTTTTCTGGTGTGATTGCTATTGTACTTTCTTGAGGAGGACGCCGTTTGTACAGGGTAGATCTATGAAGGTCACGAGTGACCGACGCGATCTAGAATCCTGAATCATTCAGCTACACAGGAATAATCCCTTTACTGTTAGTTTTGTCCACCGATAAACCCTATAGACTCACCTCGCCTTTGCTAACTATCCATGCATAGAACTTTCAATCACAATACATGTTACCCATGCGGTAGGTCGCACCATGGAAACAAAATACAAAAAAACTCCTCGGTCGGCCTGGGGGGTGGGGGGATCGCCAGACCCCACTGGAACCCGATCCGCACTGTTGCTGTTCCAGATCCCTGGCGCCTGGAAACCCTAGAGGCCTTCGCCACACGGAATCAAGACGCTGCCAGCAACGACACCCTCCTGCAGGCATACCTACTATTGGAGGTCGTTGACCCGAAGCAAAAGGACGGCACAATGGCACAACGAAAATGACTGAGTCATGATTAAGTTATTAATCATATCCTCAACCTGAACACGATCTGATTAATCGTAGAAGAGTGGGTGGCCTTATGCGGAGATTACTGCTGTGTATAGCCATGCGATATCACGGCTGTTTGGTCCGTGGGACAGCATTTGCTCTCGTCCCAATACCGCACAAAAGAATGCATTTAAAATTAGTTCTGTGACTCAATCCTACGATTTGCAACAGTTCAATGTAAATATGAATGAATGAGCATGTCTTCTCGCCAGATGGCTGTCGCTTGTTTTCACAATACAGGGTTATATATTTAGGGAATTAAAAGAAATTTCACAGCAAGAGCATAATTGACTGTCACACTCAAAAATAAAGTGTAAGAAAATTAGATAAAAAAAAAAGAATTAAACTAAGCAAAATTCTAAGGAAAAAATATTACGTGGTTATGTTGTGTGTTGTTCTGATATAAATAGCTCGCATAAGACACCAAAGGCTTTTTGAAAGTCTACGGACCAATGGCTTCACTTGAAACATGAAAGACATTTTTTTCAGAGGCTTGAAAATCTGACGTATTTTAAATAAAATGCACTGACGATCGTTGTAGCTGGAGGGAGAAATGCTATCTGGTTTAGTTCTAACAAACTGACTAATCTCATGTAAAATTATCCGTCTTGTTTTGTGTAGCTGTGAATGGCGGGCCTGTGGGCGCGGTTAACAGTCACCTTTCGATCGGTAAAATGATGTTAGTGACTGAGCTCAATATGTGGCATGTGATAATCAACTTGAAACAGATATGTTTGTGTTGTGACTCTGTCTTTAATACATTGTTTTCTTTTATTGACTTGCTATAACTTAGACAAGCATCAGACCGGCTAGATGGTGATCTGTGTACACGACAAAGGCTGCACTGTAGGTCACGAGTGTTATGAAAGCTCCAGTGTTTATGTGATTTAGAATTTTTAAACATAGATCGTACTTTCTTGAAAGAAATGGCTCTGTTGGGAAGATGTTTAAAAGTAAACGTCCAGATATATCGATACATTAGACTTTAAAAGTCAGCTAGGCAATCCTTATGTTGCAGTCTTCTACTCGTTCGTCAATGGTGAAGATTGTTGTCAGTGTGAATTATATTTATGTTGTACGAAGTACATTTTTAAGTGATTGCTTCGTCGACGATTTTTTTGTAGTAGACTTCATCTCTAAGCCTGTGCTGTTACGTTCTTTTTATCCCAGTATCTATTGGAGGTGAAGCAGCATTGTGTCAAGACGCGAGAAAAGTGTCTTGTCCAGCTGGGATTTCATTTAAGCAGCACCCAATGAAAGAGTTTTGGCTAGTACAAAGATTGGATACTAGCCGCTATCGGTGCACCGTTTGCACAACCGATTGTCTCTTGGAGGCCAATGATATCTCTGACTTCAGGGCTTCGGCATGCAAGAACTGTGGGTTTTCCTGTTTCAGTGGATTGAGAATCACCTTTCAGGCTGGCGCTGGTCTGCTGTAATCTTCATTAGATACCATTTTTATTGTTAGTATTGTTCTTGCTTATGTAAGTTGTACTACTTGGATTATATTATTTGATTATTTGTACTGAATTTATCACAGCGTCATCGTGTTTCTTTGCCTGGTCTCGTGTGAGTCTTTTCGCTCTTTGTCAGTTCAAGAAGCCAATTGTTTATTGTTTTTCCTCTCAAAGGGTTGATACCCTTACATTTGTTAGCATTATGCAAGTATTACGGAATTAAAATCTCATTAACGTCTTTACCGTAGTGTTCTATGCCGTGTTGAATGCACTCGCTGACAACGATGAAGTTTGAGTGTATAAAGACACCAGGAAAAACCACCTCCACTTTATCTACTGATAAGCCCTGGAAATTGAGGAATTAAGGCATCACTGACATCTTTACACAAACGGTGTGTTTTCTCAACGTACTTAATACAATGCCTAATTTAACGGCCGGGTTGTTTGCCTTTGTTGGATGTTAGTTCCAGAAGTAGCAATTGATTAGGGGATTATTTGGGAATGTCAGGTATTTATTCGCAGTCGGGTGAAGCAGCGGAATGTAATATTTCAGAATATATCTTCAATTCCCATTCATTAAAAGCAATACATGTGTGTAAAATGTAAAAATAAAAAAATTTAAAATGATCAAATCTAGTCCACCCCCCCAACACTTCCACACACTTGCCTCCGGATTGGCCCATATCCACCTCACCCACGGCTCTCTTATTGCATCCTATCACGTCTTCCACTCAAACAAGTCTGCAATGGCCACATTCCACAGCCATTTCATCCTTTGAAAAGGTACTACAGGCCTCCGGTAAACCTCGATCTCAGCTCCATGTTATCAATTCTGTCCGTCATTACGCATAACCGTCACAACCACAAAAGTGGTGATGGGCCATCTAATTCATGGTGATGGGATGCAATCATCACCAATAATTAGTGAAGAGAAATGGCGCTGACCAATCCAATCATCAGTTATTGGTGATGAAAAATTTATTATTTCACGTATTTCACAGTTGCTAGTGTTACAGTAAGTGTAGATACAAGATATACTATCGATGTCATCGCCGGTGCTTGCTTGATGGTGGCCGTCACCAGAGCTTGGCGAGAGATGAATATGGCGACGGTCTTTAGTGCAGCACCATCTTGTGGTGATGGGCTGATAACCACTTTTTGGTGACACTGAACCCAATTTTTTGGCCTTGTTGGTGACCTCATTCTGACGTTTGACAGATCGCTCTTTCTTCAACATAATGTATATGTTATAATGCACCAAAGTAAACGTAAAGTCTGATCCATGCTCATGTTGTTATCCACAGAGATCGGATGAGTTTGAGATATGCGGCGCTGAAAATCTTGGAGGTAAACTTTCGGTTATAGGTAAATGTTATGTCTTCAGCCAAATGTTAGGCCACTAGGTGACTGTTGTGTCATGACGTAACTGTTATATCTTTAGATAAAAGACTGTTATTATGGATTACACTTTCTGAATATAGCACATATTCTAGTGTTGAAAATGGGAAGTGACCCAACCGGGTTTCGAGCTGCCGGCCTCAGAGTCCGACACCATATCGACAAGAATTATACATGTCAGTCGTCTAGACACCTCTACCAACGAATCTCCACAAAAATATGAGGTAGCTGACTGATTGACTTCTCGGCGAAGACGCACTATCCTTCAGCTGATCAGTAATGACACCGTTTTCTTAGGCGAATAATCAGACATGTAGATGTCATTTAGATTCAGGTAGACTTTAATGAGGTAAGAAGATTACTGTTTTTGTCACTTTTCAGCACTAGAATCTGTGATATATCCAGAGAGTGTGTTACGACATGATAGGGTAGAGAAATGCAGTTAAAAGCAAAACTTTTTCTCAAATTTCTGACTTGTTTAACTTATCGTATTTGTTAGAAATTGTGGAGGAAATTGTGAGGAAAAATGAAACTACAAAAACAAATCTGCCCATAAAAAGATTTTTCGACATATAAAAATTGAAAAACACATGTATATCAGAAACTGGCATCCATGGCCGAAAGGCTAACGTGTGCTTACTCTGTCTAGTACAACATAGATTCAAGAAACAGATTAATCTCTTTAACCAAGCTTCCATCCATGTAGAACAAGCTATCAGGTAGACTATTCTGTAAGAATTATCTACGACAAGACATCAAGTACCTCGTGATAACGCTCCCTTTTAGCTTTATTCAACTTTTACAAAATGAAAGTTTCTCAAGACCTTTTCTCTGATTTTTAGGATTTATATGCCAGGAAGACATGATCCATCTCTTTAGTTTGTAGTAAACTATATACACACCGTAAAGAATATGGAAAAATTATAAAGATATCTTGTCATTAGTGAGTTATACTATTTTAGGTTTGTGATCAAACGTTTATGAACATCTATACAGATAACTGAAGAACTAGTTGACAATTGCACTTTAAAAACAGGTTTTGTACCTGTACACAAAGATGCAAACACAATCTAGGTGAGTGATACAAATCTCAACTTCAGTTTGGCTAAGCCAACTTTTTGTGTTATATACACTGCCAATCAGCTGAGTTATGACATGATATTGTTTTAAAACAATATCTATGGAAGTATTAGGTCACTAGATAATTTAAGGTTAACTGCCTACCATCTTATGTTCATTTAAGAATACAGTGTTGCGCTTGAGTGTACTAATTCCCTAGGCCCCTCTAATTAATGTTTATGACATTCGACTGCTGTTGTTGATTGTTTTCTCATGGCACGAAGCCCATGGACTGAATGTCAATAGAGTTCCAAGAAAGGTGGACGAGACTGAAGCTAGTCTGAACAGGTACGTTCTGCATCAGTTTACACGCTGGGTAAAGCCATTTGTGTCTTTGTTATAGGAACCATAATTATGTTTACGTCCAGGCAAATTGGCACATTGCCAAAATTTTCGAACATTTTGACACCGCCTCCTACCTATACGCAAAATGCCTTGACCCCCTCCCGCTCTTCCCTGTACGTGGTGCGTTGAACCATGTAACTTTAAAAAATGTACATAACTTCGACGCAATGCAGTCAGTATTACATAAAGACTGGCGCACACGGGCGAGTAAACAACTTTAATTTCTACCTATTGCCATCGAGTTGACAGGACATTTCAATGTTGAAATCAGTAAACGCCAATTTGAACTATTTGCTGCACACTTATCATCGAGTTAATGTTTAAGCCATCTCATGGGATTAACGTACTAAATTCACATGTGATCTTAATCAGGCACTGTCAGATTGGCGGCAGTTACGACCCCGGCAGATTTATATGGTCGCATCCACATAAGGACTGGTTTTAACTTCGTTGAAGTTTCTTACAATCGTCATAGCACTTTCGTTTTCTCACATAGATTTTCTTTCGGATAAGTTCTCCATGGATTCTGATACCGTTTCCAGTTCTGGTCATCCGTAACCGGCTGCCAAGCCATCAAATGTACAAAACGCAAAGAGATTGTTCAATGTAAGGTTTGCCCTGACCTGCCATGCTCTGTCCAGCTTCGTTTTACACACGATTTGACCTTGATAATTTCCAGTATGTTAGATTTACTTTCACCACAATGATTCAGAAGTCACACCTTGGACAGATAGACTGACATTACAACTACTTTCTCACTTAAGCCCCGTCTCTCACAGTTGTCAATTTTTACAGGACCTTGGTAAGAAATAGAAGGTCTATGACTCCGCCTTGTCGGAGTCTGACGTTTGTTGAAGACCACATCAAAGGTTGGTGGTTTATTTACCCAGGGCACAGTTTCCCCCGTCCATAAAACTCATCGCAGTCCTACAATTCTTTTGATTGATTACTTGGTGGGAATTATTCGCCATACCCAAGAATATTTCACTTATACGACGGCGGACAGCAATATGTTCGGAGGTAACACACGACCATCAGCAGGTTGCTGGTCGGCCTTCCCTCGTACAATCAGAGAGGAAACCAGCATAAGCTGGAATGGAACTCACAACGATCGCACTGGTCATAGGCTTCTGGGTTTTTGTGCTGAGCCTGCAGATTACGTCTTCGGCCACGGACGCCCTCTGTCATAATACAAGTGCAGTTTTAGGGTTTAGCATTACATAACCGCCAATTAATTAATTAAATAAACCAACTGAGCATGCAGCTTACAACGTTTCACATGTCATTTGTTCAGGAAAAAAGAGAGTTCACAGCATAAGACTGCATCAGCGTCTTTCCGGAATGTGGCATATATCTATTGCGAATTTGCTTTTTTCGTTGTTTTTAATTGCTTCTTTTATATTGTTATTATTATATTTCTTTGATTGACAGCTTATTTAGTTTTATTTGCTTTCTGCACCTTTTATTGCAGTTAGATAATTAGGTCTAACTAGGTTTTAAAGCATCAGCTTTAGTAGAAATATAAGAAAACATTGTATAATTCCACGAGAGCCTGTTTGAATTCATTGATCGATCGATATTGTGATATTCGATTGGAAGTAACAGGAAGAATGTTGTGTGTAGTAAAAGCAATATGTTCAAATACTAAAAATCATATGCGGAAGACAAATATAATTTTGGTTAAAGTTGCCATTGTTTTTCTGGTGTTACACAAGGGCACGTATACTTGCACTGATTTGTTCTCTATGTTCAATGAAGATCTTGAGCGATATATCTGATTTAATCCTGATTCCGGACTGTGTATGTAAAAGACCTACTACAGGCATATATTTAGTACTTTTTGTACACGATGTTGATTTACTTTCCGAATTTTTACCGGACCTTCGGGTAAAATTATCTAACTTTCTTTAGAGATTACAGTAATCGATGTAAATTAATTAACTGCATGAAAATAAAACAAAGATAGTAAAATTTAGAAGGAGTGGGCGGCTAAAAATAAAGAAAGATTGTTTCATGAAGATGTTTTTTCGGAAAATGCTGACAGTTATAATTATTTAATAATTATTGTATTGTCATCAGATAGTAAATTTTATCAAAAGCAACAAAGTTTATTAATTTATATTAATTTATAATTTAGAAATTGTAGGCCTTGAAGATGGCAAAACACCAGAATTGTCCAAAGCAGAAAAAATTCTGATATGATTTAGCTCGATTTAAACAACGGTGTATAAATTTATAGTGTATTGAAAACCTTTAATGTCCGTGTGACAGTGTTATCCAATTTGTGATCCTCAAAGGTAAACCTTAAGCCCAACTGTTCGAATAACACGCATGTGACTTTACCAGATACTATATTGTACAATATTTGTCTAAATGTATCTATGTAAGGGACGAGGAGCGAACAAGATAAAGTCTAATAAACTTTCACTAGGTTTTCGACCGTGGATTGCCAACAATACAATCCACCAATACCCTATACTATGCTTATTTATAAATTTTTGTCAGCGGGTTCACATTACACGACCTTTTATCTTCACTTTTCTTGGCATTTTAGGCTTCTTTAGATGTTTTCATGGGATTATGATATAAACTCTAGGTTGAACTGTGAGCAAGGAACCCGTAGGGGACTGGGAACGTTGTGTTTAATTAATGTTTACCCTTATGTCAGGATTTGTCTATATAAAAGTCTCCGTGGCCATTTATTTGTAACGTGTTTACGAGTTCTCACTCACAAAGTCAAAATACACCAATTAATTAATAGTTACCTGACAATACATGGTTTCTGTTTATATACATAGAAGTATGGACTGTCACTGTTACTTCCGCAATGGTCAGGTAGAAGCGGGTGGGGACGAGGACGAAGAAGAAAGATAAATCATAGTGTCTAAATATGTTCTACGTAGATGGAGAAAATATATTGTCGTTAATTGCAGCTTTCTTGGATATGAAAAAAAGACACAAGATGCGCATGATCACAATAACCTGGCTCATTTACCTTCAAAATCAATTTAGGGGTCTCCGTGGCTCAGCCGATTAGCACACTCTCTCAGCACAATGACCCAGAAGCCTCCCAACAATGCGGTCGTTGTGAGTTCAAGTTCAGTTCGTGCTGGCTTCCTCTCCGGCCTCCCTTGGAAGGCCTGTCGTCTAAGTGAAATATTCTTGAGTACGGCGTAAAACACTAATCAAATAAATAAACCAAATAAATATCAATTCCACAAATGCAGTTTACAGAGCTTCTGAGGTTTTGTATCAATACATATACTTACATTAGTATATGTATTAGCATAAGGGTAAGATATTTCTGATGTGCAAGAGAAAAGCTAGGTTAAGAACGAGTGAATTAAGTGTTCTCCGTTTTCTACATCTTTGCGTAATGCTTTATCAGCGATGATTATGAAGTTAGTGGATCGTTCACAATATTTTATATATTTGTGTAATATTTTATCAACCATCCTTGGAGTTTTTATATATGTATGAATGCTTGGGTTTATACGTCGTACTCAACATTTTTTCAGTTATGTGACAACGATGAGTCTTTAGAATGTCTATACCGTGTCTCTTTGTGGCAGGGCGAGACTATGCCGCCAAAGTGCTGCCGCTACTGGTACGCCAGACATGTCACCCCAATCAGTCACATTATACTGGCACCGAGCCGATCAGTTCGCTCTAACCTCTCAGTGCTGACCACCAAGCGAGGCAACAAGTACCAATTTTAAAGTCTTTGGTATGACCCAACCCAGGATTGCTCTCGGATCTCATTAGGATTTTTCAGGCAGTTCAGAAAACAATGAAACATTTCACAAGTAAACTTGGTTTGTGCTTCTTAGTGAAATTGAAGGAATCGCAACACAGAAATAAAACACCCACAGAGAGGTTTCTTACATTTTACATGAAGACAGAGCGTGCGATTTTTTGCGTGCAAAATAAAAGTGGGGAACGTGCACAAAACGTGCCTAAAACGCTCATACCTGACGCTCTGACCCGTCTTTAATGAAGAGGCTCTCTCGCACATGGTTGAACTTTGAGCTTGAGGTACGTCAGAGTTCATGATTGTCAAGTTTGATCCTGTTAAGTTTGTTGCATAATCCCTATGTAATCAATGTATACCTGGAAACGGAAGAATGAATACTAATTATATTAAAGAGATTACACCGGAGAAAACGGTAATCAGTGCAAATCCATTCAATTTTTTGTTACTATTTTTGAATGGCCGTTTATTTTTACCTTTCAAAAACATTAGTCTCGTCTGTAAAAGTGTTACGGTTGAAATTCTGTAATAAAGTTCCTAAACTTACTAATGCTTGCCCACTTTCACAAGGCCTCGTAAGTCGTTTTTTTCGTGACTTTTCTCTCTAGATCATAGCGCCATAAGGCAACGTCATTTACGAGAAAAGATACGAAGATTTGTGACAGGTGCTCCTAGAAATGACGCGGTCGTTATTGTATATGTTAACATAATGATATACATGTAGGTGTATATCTGAATGTAATATTGGTACCGATGTATGAAATGGTGCACAGCAATGTCATAAGGGCAGCCTAGACCTCTAACTTTATGGACAACCAAGGTCCGTCAACAACCTGCGGATGGTCCTGGGTTTCCCCAGGCCCTGTCCGGTTTCCTCCCACCATAATGCTGGCCACCGTCGAATGAGTGAAATATTCTTAAATACGGCGTAAAACATAAATGAAATAAATATATACTATAAAACTGATATAACCTGCACCCTTTTTTCCGAAAACTTCAAACTTCCCCCCTGAAGTGTGGCTACACATTTTAATTGTAATAAGTTTTACGATGAAAAAATATTTCTTGTGGTTTGTAGGTGTAAAAATTTGATGACCATATATATTGTTAACTAAAGGAATTCCTACGTAAATGGATGTCATTATGCTTGAAATGTACCTCAGGATCCGAGCTTGCCTTGTTATAAATAACATGCACACGTGTTTTTAAGAGTTTATAAATAATGATATAATATGCGACGATCACACTCGATGTTATCCAACAGTTTTCTGAGATATTTTGAATACGAAATGAACTTTGTGCTGAGCATAAGATAGGAAAGAGCTTTTGTCTCTATTACCCACGAGGTCTTCGTTTTAGGCGTGTGTAAATACTAAAGTACAAACCAGATAAATGTGACAAAATGATCGATGTTTCGCAGTTTGATTGAAACTTTTATACTCTTTGTTTGCTCTTATTCTAAAAACACAAATGCTGTAGCCCAGTTATTTATTTGTAAAGTAATTGTTTCACATCAAAATCGCTAATGATAGAAAAACGCATGTTATCATTAAAACACATGGATTGCATTCATGTTGTAGTCTTTCATTAGCCAAAGGGTCACGCCGTTAACAATCAATCGCATTTTACACTCTTTTGATACAGAAGAACATTAATCGCATGTGTGAAAACCGAGGGGGTGGGGTTGTTTAATTAAGATCTTTGTGTAAAGTCGATCTCCACAATTGAGTAATGAGCGTAAAACAGTTTCTGATATAGAACCTATATTTTATAAGGAATTGCTATTGGACGGCAATTAATACCTAGTGTTAATGGTATTTGATTGTTATTGTTGATGGTTCTTTCAATATGTGAAGCTATTTCAAGACAAAAAAATATCCCCTGGGCTAAGTTGATGCAAATCGGGCCAACAAAGGCAACTAAATTAAACATGTGCTGATAGGTTCTTTATGCATCTTGTAAAAAGAATTCCATGAAAGTGGATCGAGAGTGCAGCTGGTCTGAACAGGAACGGCAAGTAGGCGCGTGCACGTAGGCCAAAGGCATAACCAGACCCCTTTTAAACCGATCGGATTCCAATTCTGACGAAAGAAAAATACCCTTTTGTGTCAGACGTCTTTATTCTGCAGAAGAATGACTCCTGAAAGAGGTTATTACTGGGTCTGGGGATATAGCACACAAACAAAAGCATACCATACACAAGAACACGCCAATTGCGCTCATGTTTCACTCATGATGTGGTCCGATGGTTTTAAACACGGGTCTTGTCATGTCATTTTGTAACATGGCCGACTCCTGTAACATCCGGTTACAACATCTTGCACAATGAGAACATGAATATTCAACAGCTTATCATTACAGTAACCATGATTTCCTGGCTTCTTTAAAAGAAGAAGAAAAAAGAAAACAATGACAAAAACCACCACAAATCAGTTTTTCTAAGGCAATATTATTTTACAGAGCATATTACTGTTTCATATAAATGTAGTTTTCTCTGCGTTAAAACATATTAAATGGATTATTTGCGACTATTTGTTTGAGGAATAAGCGAAATCCGGATGGTGAAACGAAGACCAGAATGCATGGCAACCGGTCAGACTTGTTTATTTACTTTATTGGAGTTTTATGCAGTACCTAAGAATATTTCATATACACGATGGTGGCCTGCGTTAAACCTTTGTGAAGAATCCCAATGTCGATGTTTGTAGCAAACTGGATCAGTCCACAAAAGCCCCAAACTCCACCCGTATAACCAGAACATCTATCCCTGCCAGAAGTAGATACTATGCATCTATGACGACTATCTATATTGAAAGGCAAAGCAAGACCAGGCAACAATATAGAAAGTCTATATAGATGCTCAGTTTCTAGCCTGAAGCAACCCCTTCAGTTGGGACCTTGACAGGAATTAGTCCTAAAACGGCTGGCTCTTTACTCATTTACCAGCGCGTTAACGTGGAAAAAGTCCTCATAGCCGATGTGAGCCACCCAATTTCTCGTCCACTTCAAATATCTATTACACAATCTGTTCCATCTGTTTCGTCTGCTTTTCGAACACAAATGCCTGACTATATCTGACGATCTTCTCCTGGAAAGAACCACTGAAAAACCAGGCAACAGCGATCGATAGCTCGGTATCTCACTTAGCCAACGCCTATTCAGTAGACATAGACCACTGTTCTACTCCGGCTTTATACACACGAGTACCAGTGGAGAAGCTTACATTGTTTTCCTAAAATAAAAAGCGACACAAAAATACAGGGCTATACATCCTGGGAAATTGTAGAGCATAACTGTAAAAAAATTACTGAACACTATTAACCCCCTCCAAAAAAAGTTAACAAAACCTATATATTGGTAGTTGAACAGAATGAAATGGTTCTACTAAAGGCACAAATAGTACTGCGGACGACACATGTACGGAGTAACTGGAGGATACTTCACGGATGGCACGGTTGATGGAAGTAGTTTGCAAGTAAACCCAAGCGAAATAGCAACACTAGTTTCTCGAAAGATGTGTAACGGTCTTTAAAACGGCCCTGTCTTTAGAAATGCTGTCTCAATAGTGAAAGAAATTAACTTCATGTTCACTTATTCGCTATGAAGCCATCAATGCTAGTACTAAGGGAGAATATTTGACAGTCATATCAGACTGCAGGGATATTAACATTATTGCCAATGGCATATCTCTAGTCCCTTTCAGAAAGTTGGCTACCTCCTTAATATATTTGACTTAAATGTATTTGCTTGCAATAGCCATTTTCCCTGGTGTACATTTGGTCTTCTACACACACACCTTGGTAATATTTATATCGCAACACCACAGTCGCAACACCAGAGTATCTACACATCGACTTGTTGGATTATTATTGCGAAAATAACCCAGATTATTTTGTCTAATTCATAATGGAAAATGTCACCAGTGGAAAACACTGTCTGGTGTACAACACATTATTTGTGTGAATGTGCTTCGTACAATTGGTTTCTACAAATTGCTGTACGTTTTCTTCAACCATAAGAATTAACAGTTTTATAAATAATTCATCTCGGCACATTTAATCTGTTACAGATTGTATATTTTTTTACATGTTGTTGAGAAATGGTCAAAGCCTTGTGGGCTTTAAAAAATCTTGTTGACAATCGTTACCTCTGAGGAAGCACAAGGAAATAATTCACACCGGCATGCGCACAACGCGGTATTACTAGGGCTCTATTTATATATATATACGCTATGAATTTATAGGTATGACACACCACCCCACACTCACACACTGCACGCGCTGATTTGGAATACAGGTAAGCCACTTGTATATTTAACCTTATTTTTTTCTGAGTAGATACTATTTACAAGATATGACAATATTTTAGGAGTTGCTTTCCGGTTTGGTTTCTTGAGGAAGCTTATATGATAACATTCGTACGGAACAGATACTGGTTTCTAATACCATTGGTATAGCCTGGTGCTTCCTTGAAGAAGCTTGTATGATCTGATATGAAGTAAATCATGGGCAGCCTTAGTGGAGAAAACTATTGCTTTGTTTATGATGACAATGGAGTCCATGGAATATAATGTAAAGGTGCACTTTCACTTTCTTTTTCTGTTTAGCTCTGTAATTGCCAATCACACATATTGCTGTGTCATGTCTCCTGTTCAGAATTCCCTTAACATTATTCAAAGTTGGGCAAAAGCCCAACCAAGTTAGATTGAATGGTATGTGCTTTATGATGTCTTTGGCACAGTGCCTCTTTGAGACAAAAACCAGGTGTACGAAATAGACATTTAGTTACACGGGAATAATTCCCACGAGAGCATTAACTTTAGTTTTGTCCACCGGTATACTTTCTCGACACACTTGGTCACGAAATAGTGAGAATACACAAGGGAGAGTTAGACTGAATAGTGTGTCATTTCTGATATCACTGTTATACTTCTTTCTTGAGAAACGACACTTCAAAGTTGTGGGTTAGTTTGGTTCCCCGAATTAGGATAAATCAGCAACGGCGAGTTAAACTGAATAGCGAATCATTCCTCATGTCAGCAGCTCTTTCACTTTCGATTTCACTTCAGCCTGTAATTGACACTTACAGCTATACATGCATCTATTATTGTTATCATTCTTGAGTACGGGGTAAAACACCACTGAAATAAATAAATAAATAATTATTGTTATCTAAATAGGTACTATTAAATTAATATGACTATCTTTGAAGTTCTGCGATAACCTCATCGAATTATGGTGAATCAGCAAGGGCGTGATAAACTGAATAGCGTGTCACTGGTTTGGTGCTTCCTTGAGGTAGCTACAGGTGCATGACCTTGGTGCAGTATAGATACTGTCGAGAGCGACAGAAATGATGTGAAACACTGGCAGTTTTACTGGAGACAGCCATTGGTTTGTTTATGATGACAGTGGAATAGAACGATTCATATTCTCTTTAACTCTGTAATTGCCGTTCACAGATACGGCTGTGGCATCTTTCTTTTACAGCTGACTTAATACGCTAGAGACCGTGCTCAAGTCTGAATCTCCTTCTTAAGGAGAATAAGCTCGAAGAAGTTAGACTGAATAGTATGTGTTTTTGATGTGATTGCTGCAGTGCTTTCTTGAGGTAGACACCAGCGGCACAGAGTAGATCTGTACTGTCGCGAGTGACAGACATGATCTGGAAGCTGGAATCGGTCAGTTACGCGAAAATAATTTCCACGAGGGCTTTACTTTTAGTTTTGTTCACCGTACACCTTCATTACCCACCTCGTCTTTGCTAACTATCCATGCATGGAGCTTGCAATCCCAACGCATGGTTATCCGTGCTGTATGTCACACCCTGGAGGTAAAATAGAAGGAGGCATTACTCGCCCGGTCAGCCTGGGTGAGACCGCCAGAGCCACCCGCTGTGCTTTTGTATTCTGAATAGATCATCCCGTGGCTGGGCAGCGTTTGATGTACGACACGGCGCGTCAGAGCGAGTGCGCGACCGGGCCTTAGCATGATCTCATAATGCACACTTAATTAATTTCAGTGAAGTGATGTTAACAGCAAATTCTGCGCATTTCATATTTCGTAAGATCACATTTATGAGATTACAAGGGTATTTAAACGACATCGATAGGATCTTGTTTTGGGAAGCTAAAGACAAAAAACAAAAAGTAGTCAGCTATCGGGGACACATTATTTTTTTAACCACTTTCCGGTCAACATAGTACGATATAAAGTTTTCCAGTTAGCATTAGTTTTGTGCTAATTTGTTTCTTAAATGACGACTGAAAATTGGGAAAATTGCCCATTTAAAATACATTGGCCTTTTTTAAATGTATCCAAAATTGGTCATATTACACGTCTCTAAAATCACCTTTCCGGTTAACTGACGACGATATGTTTACATAAATAAGACCGGGTAAATACTTTGCTGAATGGGCTCATGCCGCAATTATGGCTACAGTCAGCCGCTTCTTGGCAAATTCGATTTTTGTAAACACTACATTCGAATCTTTGCTTTAAGTCCAGCGAAGGTGGATATATATCTTTTAGTGGCTTTGTTACATACAGATTGATTGATTACCGCTAGCAAATCATCAATATATCGTATGGTTAATGGGAACGATCGAGCCTGATGAGGAATACTCTTTAATCATCGTAGCGTTACCTCCATTTTACTGATTGACTAACCAGATAGTTTTGCTTCAGGTGGAAAGTGAGGTTACGAGTTTTTCATTAAGCTTCAGCAAAATTTTACAAAGCGACGGAAAGGCATTAAGATGGCAAAACTTCTTATTGATGTAAATACGTGCCCTATGTATAGCAATGGCTCCTTTCACTGGTTATTTATGACTGTATGTTTAATATCACGCTGTCGTCACCAATTTAGTTCATCTCCCTATACACCTTGTATCTTTGTTATTAGGATTTCCTGCCCTGAAGAGGATCAGTCAACAGGTTTCACAGACACACAACTTACTTGAACACAAGTACGTATACTTATTTTTTAAAGATATTTTACACACAGAGTCAGTCATGTACGCAAATAATAGTTAGCATTCATCAAACAACAAAAGAAAAAGACTGATGACGGGGACGATTTTTACGATATTGGTTTTACGTAGCACTCAAGAATGTTATACTTATTCGACGGCGGCCAACATTAAGGTTGGAGGAAACCAGTGAACAGTGCCCGGAGGAAACCCAATCTCCATGTCTTTAGGATAGCCGAAATTATGGGACGCATTAGGGGTGTCTGAGGGTACTTATGCAGAAGCTAATATGTTTGGCAAGTACGGCCGGCTTTTAATCTTGTATTTGTGCTCTATGCAGAAGTACTTTCTGTTTGTAACTCCTGTGTTTAAGTTAGACCCATTTGGGGACCCATTACAAGGGATCCTGGGTGGTGGTGGAAGAAATCCATGCATGAGTATTTCAGATGGCTGCCTAAATAATCCTGCACTCAGATACTGGTACCTCCTTTGTTTACGCTCAAGGCCCTGGCTTCTCGATCACTCTCTGTCCGTCGTATATGCTCTGTTGTCTGAAGAAGCGCTTGTCCAAAGCAATGTTTGCAACTTCACTAATGTCTTCGATTTCACATGACCTACACATGACCAAAATTCCGGGGGGTTAATATGTATATCTTTTGTTACCTGATTCCAAATGTAAAATTTGTGTTGCATATGTGGGAACTTATCGGCGAAATGTACAGGCAGTATGCGGCAACATTAACAAATGCGCACTGACTCGAACATTCCGGACTCCATGGCAATAATATATATATATATAGATGTTCTGTTGGCATCTGTTTATATAGTTGAGGACACAGCTTACAGCATCGCGAGCTGATCGTTTAACCAGATGCCACGTTTTAAGTCATCAAAGTTTTAGAAATTTGTTGGAGTGTCAAAGTGCTGTAATTATAAGTTTTGTGGAAACGTTCAGCAAACCGTTAAAGTTATGGCGATAGTTCTGAGCTGCAAGTGGTCGTTTTAAAGAAATATATTATCTTCAGTTGACTGACCTTGTGTTTTAGATCTGTGTCTACTTTTTTCCTTTTCAGTGCCAGATGCAAAGGAGTGAGTATCACAGTATCTAACTAACCATCTACATTAGGCTGTTCGAATTAACACAGTGGGTACGAAGTGTGCCAGTCACCTGTATGCAGTGTATCACTCGTATATACCCAATGCGCCAGCCGTATTTAGTGGTTCATTCATGCATAGGCAGTGTGCCAGTCGCCTGTATGCACTGTGTCACTCGTATGTACGCAGTGCGCCATTCATGCATAGGCAGTGTGCTACTGGTGTGAACACAGTGCCCTGGAGGTTTTCATAAACACAATGTATACAAATCCTGATGGGTTGTGCCATGTACGGAACCAGTAATATTCATTGAAATAAATAAAGACTTGTTAACACTGCATTGCAGTTAGTACCCATTGATATACCAACATGATGCTGGGGTATTGTTATGCCAATTTTTATGTAGAAGTTGTTAATCATAGATTAATTCCCTCGCTGGCGTAGTGATTAGAGCGTCTGTCTCGAGGTCGGTTGATCTGCTATGGTTGCCGCCCCGCTCAGCGCTCAGTACTGAGAGGTCTGGATTGGTCTACCCGGTGTCATGATAATGTGAACGGGTGGAGTGTCATGTGTGGTGTGTAGACGATAAATTCAATATAAATCGCCGTTGGGATCTCTGTACACTGATATCTGGATTTACTATACATACCATCACTCATAACCAGAGGTATAAAACTTTCTGTACTATCACACAGAGATGAGTCAGAATGTTCAAAACGGTGTACACACTGGTAATCAGTTGCAATTAGTTGTGCTCAGTTGTATTCAGGTGTTATTAGATGTTATCAGATTCAAGCTGGAGTGAAAACAAACAAACGCTGAATTACCTTACTATTTATGAAATGTCAGACAATACGAAACTTTACGGCAATTTACCTAAAAGCAAGGTTTAATGTCCCGAAGCCTTTTCCCTCGTAATTCTGATATATATACCCTAAACACTTCTCTTATTTCTTAAAGAACATACTACACATACAGTATAAAACATCAAACAATAAAAGAGTACATATTTATTGCACATTCCAGCTACTTTACATAAACATTTTGTTGTTACTGTTTCGTCCAACCACGTGACATGTACTCACAAACTTTATGGCCACAAGAAGTCAGCTTCACGCCTACATCAGGTAGTTACTTCACAGTCCTTATGACAATTACTGCTTTACAAAAAGACAACACTAACGCTGTTTCAATTATTCAGTTACAACGCCTAAAAAAATGAAAGACTCATAAAGTAAACGTTATCCTTACTACATGTCAACGATCATTAATCCTCACTCCCCCGTTCCATCCAGACGTAGATTATATTAGATTACATTATATAAATATATATATATATATGTATATGTGCATTCAAAGGATTCTACGGACGTAGCCATATGACTGAAAGCACAACGTATAGCGTAAGCATATACCTATACATATACATACACTATTCAGAGAGATTCGAATAGTGTTACAAACCGTGCAATATCTCAAGAATGGTACATCATATTTAATCTTCGTCCCGTATACATGTATTATGTGTAATTTCTGTATGTAATAAGAACTGGCTTAAACCAGTCCTTGCAATCTTGCAAGTTGTTGTATAAACACGATACTGTTGAGCACAAAGATTAAGCGATAAAACGGGGATTTGGACTACAGTTGATACTTTAACTAAGCATCTCCGAGGCCTGGTCCTTTTGCATCGTTTTTATATTGTTGTGTGCATATGTTAAATGTGATGACAACACAGCATTTTGAACAATTCTAGACCAGTGACATCCAGTATATTGCATTTAATATCACTGTAATTTTTTACCTGCTCAAGCCATGGTGGGGGCTTGTCAGGTGTTACTTTTTAAATACTTATATGTTAGAGTAAAACCCTAAATGGGGTAACCGATAACGCGTGACTATTTGCCAACTAGAACACTGCTGTCAATGCTCTGATTTCACTCTCTATGCTGTAGTCTTTTATAAAAATGAAACATTCTTACAGTTGTATCTTTACAATTTTAAAACATGTATAATAAATGCGTGTTTGTGATAAAGCCTTAATTTTGATATCTTTGTCATTCAGTCAGTTTACCTCTTTTAGGCCCTTTTATGTCTTGATTTGAAAAGATATTTTTCTGGACTCGACATTCGCCGTGGTCAAAACAATAACAATTTCTCACTCGAAGTCTTTGAGGACTGATGTTGAAAAAATGAAGGCTTACTTGAGATGTCTTGCGGCAATAGTGTAATGGTTACTGGGCATGCAGGCTAAATTTTTGTTCGGTGAGGGAGGCAGTGGTTTCGGGTCTGGCTATGTTACCTGTGTGTTATTTTTTAAATACACGAATGGACGAATAAAAACATAAGCTAATTTCATTTATTACATCGATTCGAAAAGACACGTGACAATAGCGCATACACCGGTCAGTCACGTTGTGTTCGTCCAAGCAGTGGGTCAAAACTGTAAAGGTAATAAAGCTTTTTCACCGCTAGCTTTGGGCTACTTTATTGATGACGTTAAATAACAGGAAAAGAGCTTCAAAATTAACTCTGTCACTAAAAGGCATCCACTCCAGTTGACTAGAGAGGTTTGTACGAAGGTTATATCAGGAATTAATATAATGCGTGCAGCTCTTTTCTGTAGTTTGGTAAGCATTTGACTGATTGCGACTCAACTTCTGCCCCAGACACTACAAGAGTACCGTTAGCCAAGGTATGGCGGTATATGGGCTTTGTAAAATATTGCACAAGAGAATTTACTTAATAAAATAACCAAAATGTGATAGGATTTCACACTATTTCACTTAGTTCCGGCATTATGGTGGGAGGAAATCGGCCAAACGTCGAGGGAAACTCACAACCATCTGCAGGTTGCTACCACACCTTCCCACATATGTCCGGAGAGGAAGGGAGCATGACCCTAAAACTAGGTCACAACCAGAGTGTGCTTGTAGAGGAAATTTGCATAGTTTTACAGAAGTGGCTGCTACACTGAAAACATACGATTGTTTTGGTGTTTTTATTATTTTATTTGCAGGGAATTGCCTAAAAAAGCAGTAGAAGGCATAACAACTATGGTGAAGGTAAGAATCAATTAACAACTTCGTAATTAGTCAACATTTTCCCCTAAATTTTCCAAACACCTCTTAAATGCAAGTTCGGTAAAGGTTGATTTCTTGATTTCACGATAGAAAACGAAGCAAAGCAATAATTAGTTTCATGAAATAAAGACAGGTAAGTATAAACTTGGCCACTCAGCTATTTCTCGGGCGGATTATTGGGAAATGGAGATCATATGGTAGAAACTTAGTACATTTCAACCGATCATCAAATCTCAATAGACCTTAAGTGTTTATCTTTGGATAAAGTGTTTCTATTTCACTACCCCTCGGAATCTGTTTTTCGCTGGATAAATGCTCGAACTCATCTGGAAACGCAGTGCGTTAAACACCTTTAGTAATCTGGATCCCAAGTCCCTTGATTTCTTCTTCAATTAGTTCTCAACTACTTATGGTTTCCTTCGGTTGTCTGCAGTTGTCCCAGAATCTATACACCCATGCCTGCATGTGAGTTTCAACCACCTTGAATGTGTACTTGGTTCTAGTAACCACACTTCTTCAGCGTGTGTTGATGTGGCGGCATTACTGCTGTGAAAAGGTCAGTTTTGACTTGTGTCTGTCTCTGAGTGAGATCGATACAACAACTTGAATTCAATTTGCGATTAACTATACTCATCTTTATTTACTGGCCACAGAATATGTGGGCTGTAGATAAGCCTTCCTGTCTTCGTATGTACACCGAAGCTACACGATTGCCATGTATGCGGTTTGTGTAGCATCTGAAAATCTGCGTAGAATCACACATTTCACCGCTATGCTGTTTTGAAGTCTAATCTGCGTACTTTGATTTCCTTAAAATCGTCCAGTTCTTGAACAGATTTGTTCATCATTCCTTTTGTGACATTTTCAATGTCGTCGTCCAAATCAGTGTCTGCGGCCGGCGGCAGAAAACACATTGGATCCACAATAGTTTGTACAGTTTCACACATTCTTTGTCATCCATGGCGGACGTATGGGTACGACTGTCGGAGAGGAAAAATGATAGACAAATGGTATGTTCAACTTTCAGATAGCCTTACAGAAGATCAAACAAAGAACACATGGACGCTTGAATAAGTTCTTTACATATACTTCAAGAAAATAGTACAACTGCACATAATGTACAAAAACAATAGAGATGAATACAAAAATATATAGTTTCTTACTGATAACAGCGTTCAAATCCGGATGGAATATTCCGGAATGCACAGGCGAGTCAGTTCACTTAAATATAGAACCCACAGTTCGTGGGAATTCTCGAATCGAAGGATAACATTCCTTTGGTGACGAACAGCAGTGGGAACGCCGTCGATGGTTTTAACATCCAACTCCCGGCCAGATGCAACTTTCCTGGGCGGACGGGTTGACAATGAGACAATGAGCGATACAAGCTCCAAAAGAACGTCTCAAACAAAATGGTAAGTGGCGAAGCACAAGCTGACAAAGTGCCAAGTACAAAAATAGAGTACAAATTGGCGTATGTCGAATGGCATGAAAGCCGATATCTCCAAATCCAACAAAATCCTGTTAAGTGGACGTGAGTCAATGTCCCCTCAAGTGGACATATGTAAAATGACTGTCCCCAAGTGGACTTTAGTAAAAGATTGTTCTCAAGTGGACTGGGAAACTTCTAATTTCGTCACTCCTTTTTATAGACTAAAGTAAAGTTACTGGATGGTATGATCGTGAACATGTTTACACTCTATGTACAATGACACGAACCTAAACATAATGACATAAACCAAGATGCCTCGAGAATGCGAGACGGAATTCCAGTTCGAGCCATGGCGTACACCGAGGGAAAAATGTAGGTCAGACACGGATCTGGTTAGGGCAAAATAAGCTTTACCAGGGATTTTAAATAAGTACACCTCTCATGTTAATGAATATGGATGGAGTGTTAAGAATCTCTGGGACTCTACTTCACAATTGCGTTTAATTCCACCCAAGCCGAGGCTAAGAACCGTAGGTTTATTGTTCTGGGCAAGATTGCCAATTTGGATACACGAACAGTTGCAATCATATCGCAACTGAGATACGCAATGAAGATTTGGATACTATGCAATTCATCAGCCTAGAGCATTCATTGAATCTTTCCGTCGTCATTAAAAGCTGTTGAATGCTGCTCTTTGCATGATTCCGTTCTAATTTCCTACTTCATACATTTTCTTAGTTTATTTGGTAGGTTTTGTTAACGTTGTTTCGGAAACTGCTCATGCGATTAGTGACTCAGAACGCTGTCTTTCGTTGGCGGCTCATGTACCAATTAGACACAGTTATTGAGCAGAGTGTCGAATATCCTCGACACATTGTCCTTATTTATTCACAACATAACTATACACATTGTAAAATTAAGAACCTTGCAGTGTAGACGTTTGAATGTCCTTTGTCAAGCATCGGGTTAATAAGAAAATAACTACACCATATCATCTCAAGAACAGTCCGAAATCTACTAAAATCAACCGGGTATTTATTTAATTATTTGGTGCTCAGCTTTCACGAGCTCATCTCCAGTTTTTCCTTATTTTCCCAACATTCAGGCTGCTGTATGCGTTGTAGCCATGGGCGTAGGCGCAATCACTTGGATAACCACAGCAGCGATTCTTGCGGACACTAAAGGAAAAAAATAGTCACGGGTGAGTTACTCTGAATAAATTTATGCAGCGAAAGGAAGGTAATATGTCTTTTAAAATACGGAAACTGATCGCAGTCTAAAGACTGTCTTGTGTTTGAACCCAAATGGCGAAGCTGTGTGTTTCAATCCAGCTTCTGCTGAATCAGGCACATGTACCTGATACTGGTACATGTAATAATTATCTGTCAAAATATCTTTTAGAACAGTATATAAACTGGTGATAGATTCGTGAAATAGTTAAGCAAATGCATCAACATTTCAAAAGCGTCATACGCCGTTGGCAACAACGCTGTCGGTAAGATGTCAAGTAGCCAATCAGTATGGAAGTGAGGTTTTTGCCTCGCCAGTGAAACTTTCAAAGGAATGGCTGATGGTTCCTTCTAAGTTTGTGTTTATTTATTTGATTGGTGTTTTACGCCTTACTCATGAAAATTTATAAAATTCCATTCGAACCGATATGCTGATTGAATCCCAGCCTTGTACAGGGGAGGTCAAGCTTCCCCAGCCTCCACTGTTCTACACGTCTTACGCATCTTGATAACAGCAAATCGGATTGTTAGAAAAATTCTTATTTATTATTCAAATCTCTTCTGAGGAATAGTTGCCATTCATGTTTTATTGACTACTATACGTTTTCCATGTTACAGGGCTGCAGCCAGGTCAGAATCAGGGGAGGCTGTGATTTAACAACCAATGATATGATTCTGTAAAAGCATAGAAACTCCGAATAAAGAAATGTAACGCATGGTTTACGTCCTCGAGATTTCGACTAAGTTTTACTTGTCATCTTCAGGATAATAAATAATTTGTACAATCAACAAACACACATTTATATACATTTACAGAAAAGCAGACGTTACAAGGCTGAATAAAATACACTGCGATGATTGGTCAAATGATTCAACCAATGGAAGTTACACTGATCAATCACGGTCATTCAGGCAAACATCAATAAACAGATGTAGTTATGACAGCACCAGCCCTAATACAAACAAACTGCTATTGTTTCAGTGATAGGTGTGAAATAGGGATTAGAGCGATATCTAACAGTTATACAGAGAAAACAGCATTATACACACATAGTTTAATTACAACACCAGGCATTTGAGGCTATTTCAATTAATGATAGGTGTGAAATAAGAAGCATGTCATTATTTTAAGTATTGTAAAATCTGTGGATAAACTTTCATAGTTTTACATCTTTGTGAAATTATAAAGGTTCAAATAAACCAAAGATGTTTGTGAAAATTCATAACTCTTTTGGATAATTTCTACTGACAACTTATTTACAAATGTTAGAGAATTAAAATTTCGAATGTGTTTGTATTTTCCTTTGTACTTACTTAATACAACTTTCCAGACCTAAAAAGATGTTTTTTATTTAATTTTTTCCTTGATCAACACATGTCGAATGGAGCCTAAACTGTTCCGAGTTGGTAAGATTTGTAACCTTGACCGGTATATAACTTTCTACCTGCCGAAAGTCGCTGGTTCATACCGGCTTTGTAATATCACCTGACCGCCGTTATAAAATGAAAACTTTACAACGGTGTTAACCACCATCCAAATAAAAGCATAAATCTCGGTGTCGAAACCGAAATTCATATACCAGCCGTCAGTCAAAATGGGTGTTCCGCGTCAATTATCGCAACGAGTGGCACGAGTGTTCCATCTCGTAATTTTTATGAATGTGTTATGAGGAGTCCATGAAAACCACAAAAGAAACGTTGACGTCATGTTGAATTGTAGTTTCACTGATGTTAAGCTCTAAAAGAAAGAGGTATTGCCCGAACATTCGAACATTAGGACAGAGAACAATCTGTAAAACAATGCTGAGATAAACATCGCCAAAACTGTCACAACTATAAAGCTTGTGTAAACTGTAAAAGTGTGCATGGCCCATTTATGGGAACACGTATGCACTGAACTTTGGGTGCAAACGCCAATTTATCATCGAATTTAACCATCCTGGCACTAAGCTGGCAACAAGGACACACGTCTGTTCTATTACACTTTGGTGAAGTAAGGCAGACTACCACAGGCAATGGCCGCTGGTTCAAATCGCCATTAGGCTTGTTGCATATTTCTGGTAAACTGATGTACGCTCATCCATTGCGAACAACAGGGGGTGCGTACGCACAATAAAGTTAACAAAGTCTTAACATTTCACTCTGAACATGCTGAGCTCGACCAGTAAAGTTTCCACCCCTGTTTGTGAGGCATTGGCCACGGTAATCGGCCGGCGATGCTTGTGTGGCAATTGGCGCTGTCTAACGTTCGTTGCAGACTAGTTAATTCTCTTCCACCAATTTGATGTACATACCTGTATGGGAGCTGTGACAAAGTTACACAGTAACTTGCCAAAGGCTGTTGGTTTAAATTCCATCACGACTCAGTGGGTTAGCGCGTTAGCGAAGCGCAATGACCCGGAGGCCTCCTAGCAATGCGGTCATTGTGAGTTCAAGTCCAGCTCATGCTGGCTTCCTCTCCGGCCGTAAATGGGTAGGTCTGCCAGCAACTTGCGGATGGTCGTGGGTTTCCCCCGGGCTCTACCTGGTTTCCTCCCACCATAATGCAGGTCGCCGTCGTACAAGTGAAATATTCTTCACTACGGCGTAAAACACCAATGAAATACATAAATAAATATATAAATTCCATAACGTTTAAATCTCATTTTTGTTAATAAGGATATGAGAGAAGTTACACGAGCAGAAGCTACACCTCTTTTCCTGTTAAAAGCGGATGACTTATATTCTAGACACCATCGCTTACCTGTCGGTTTACAACCAGTTTTCAATTACATTAATTTTAAACTGCTAGGGTTTAAACCTTCAATTTGAATTCTGCATGAAAAAGTAATAATTTTATAAATTTACTTCAGAGGCCATTGATTAAGCAATATAATACAGTTTAAAAGCTCAGTAGTCATGGTTGCCTGGTGCTGTAAAACTGGGAGTATTTCTTATGGCAGCAAACAGATTGGAGTAAGAACCGATTTCGTTTTTTCCTTATTCGAATATATTATGCTAGAGAGCAAAATTTAGCAGGATATTTGTAAATACTGAATGAGTTCACTTCATTCACTGAGTGTGTAAGGTATCTATAAGCTGAGCGGAAACACAATAAGCAAATGGCTTGTTCAACTCGCAGATAACGATAATCCTTAGAAAAGTAACAAAAAAAGAAAGAAACACGAAGACACACTGACAAGTTCAGTATATATAATTAAATAATATAATCTAACTTACAATAATATACAAGAACAATGTAAACGATAACAAAATATACAGAAGATCACAACTCCGGTTGAAATACCAGGCGACTAAAAGCGAGTCTCAGTATACAGAAATAGGGAAAGGCACAGTTCCCGTGTATTCCAGAAGTGAGGGTTATCACTGGCGTCCATGTGACGATCGGCCGTAAGTACGGCAAGCCGACCAGCAAATGCTCTTCCTAGGAAACGGATAAACGGAAAATGCCCGAAGTCCTTTGCTGGGTGCTAAAAATTCAATTGTCAGGGTTGACATAACATGATTTTAGTTCAGTGTCACTTCCACTGTAAATTATGATAGAAGTACGTCACTGTAAGCTCAGAAGTGTCTAACTAAATAGCAAATAACAAAACACTCAAATCTGTGAAAATTAACAACGCGACCATTTGCTTTGCTAAATGAAGGGGAAGGAGTGTCCATGAATTGAGTTGTAGATTTTCTTAAATTTTATCTGTGGGGAAATTTCTGGCTTCCTTGGATATGGGTTAAATTGAGTTAAAACTAGTACAGGTGCTGCTCGGTCACAGTTCAGCAACTTCGTTCGTGATATTACGGCTATTCATCGTTTATTTATACATGGTCTATCATTTTGAGAACATACGTCAAAGACTGACACTTGTCCCGTCTCAAAATAAGGTCACCTCAAGCCATAGGTGTGACAGGCTTAGGTTTCTGCTGTGAACCATAGATACCCCGACAAAAGCCCGTCCCCAGTCGTTAATCCCCCGCTAACCCCTCAGGTACGCGAGTTGCGAATGTGCGACTTCGAAAAGTAGGCGAGGTGTTCCTTTGGATATGGTTAAGTATGATTGCGGCTGAAGGAGGATGATTTCAGTGGTGTTGTGGAGGATGCGTGCAGCCATGGGCTTTGCGTTCGGAGTGGGCGGAGTTTTATGTCAAGACGTTAACGATTGTATCTAATCTGAGCAAGTTTTTGGAAATCTCAAAAGCCATTTGAGGTGGAGATCAAGAAGATCGCTTGTTAGGGATAAGTAGTCAACAAATGAATCGTTATCTCATGACTCGCAAAACTTTCAGCGCACAGCTTACGACCTTTCTGTTCTGTCACTCCAGAGGTAAGACTGCTTACGACCTCTGTGCTTCGTGGCGATCATTTGATCATTGCCAATTAAGGCCGATGAACCCAAATGAAGTCCGAGATATTATGTGCAGCCGCACGTGCTCCTCGCGCGTAGCTCATACAAGGCCGAGCGATTAAGATTTGTAAGAACAGTAGCAAGTCGCAGTCACCGGCGATATCTTCAGATTTTCCATGCCTTCGGGTATTAGTATTCCAAAATATCTTAGGATTATGCGCGAGCCATCGCTTGCAGGATATCGTTCGTAGTCATAAGTGTACGTGTGACGTGCTGTTTAAGTCTGTCCCGAATCTGTGTAGAAACCCGATGTTGCAATATAGCGAGCGCCCTAGCCTGTCGGACCAAGTCGTGTTCTGTAGAGCAGTAACGGAATGACAAAAGTATGCGTGCAACTCTTACAAAGCGCAGACGAAGAATTTAAGCAGAACACGCCCGCAGTTCAGCTATATTACGAATAACAAAGGAAGTTCTTTAAGGCTTACACAAGATATTCGAATATTTAACTCCTGTCATATTGGAATATCGGGTAAAAAGAGAATGATGAAAATGTTGGAGATTTGTTTCATTTCTCCATTTTGTTCACTTGTGGGTTGATTGTATCACATGTAATTCATTTGTATGTCTTTCTGATTTATCAAGACACAAACTTGATTCATTAATTTACTCGTATTTTCCAGCTTTTTGCCTGCTTTAGCATCATTTGCTACAGCCCCGATCCTTTGTCTCTTTGCATTGTTTTCATGTAATTGTTCAAATGTATTGAATGTGATGACAACACAGTATTTTGAGTAATTCTAGGCCAGTATATCGCGTTTAACATCAGTGCGTTTTTTTTGTTTTTGTTTTCTTGTTTGTTTGACTATTTCAATGGTTTGAATAAGTGTTCAAATTATATTTATCCAACCAAAAGAAAACAAAGACTCGAACTACAATTATGTGATTTACTTGGCATTAAGGGTGTCCCGCAAACATTTGACATGTAGCTAATGGTTATAGCTGCAATGCATGTGACAATACATTTCTTGTAGGCACATAAAACAAGATGCTGTGTGGTTATGGCAAGGTTAACGTGCATTACAGGACAGACAAATGGTCTGGTGGAGCATAGAGCCCTGTGGAACTGGCATAAAAGTGTTCCGAATGAACACGGGGCTCTGACGGAGTACACGTAAAGTCACTCCTTAGGAAGACGAGGTTTTGACGCTGCAGACGTGAAGGCGTTCTGTGAGAGCACGGGGCTCTGACGGAGCAAACAAACACGGGGCTCATCGAGGAGCAGAAAAACTGACAAACAAATGCCCTAAATGCGCATGCTTGGGTTTGAATTTATAGAATGGAAGCCATATTTTTACAACCGAAATAATTAAATAAAGAGAAGTTGGATACTGACTTTACTGAAGTGCTCAAGATAAACTGTGAAACAGTTAAGTAAAAATAATGAAGAACAGTGGAACAGCAAGTGATTCCGTACCCATGTATGTCCCCAAAGCAGAGTGCCTGCCACAGTGGGATAAAGCTCCATGTACACCATCGACAGAAACTTGCTAGAACTAATGGTCCTTTGGCCACTTTCACGGAAACTTGCGATTATTGACCCGGAAGGTCCATTTTGGTTGATGCCTGATATACGAATATCGGTTTCGACGCCTAGATTCATATACTTCAGAGAAAAATTAATGAGATTAATGAGAATATTAATGAGACTGTTAATACTGTAGTGTTCGACGTTGTTGTGAGGTGATGATAAATTGGTGATTAATCTCTAACGCCCGAAATATCTGGATACCGGGAATAGACTTGTCCTGTATTTGTAGAAAGGTGGTATGTTGAATGGACCCATGAAGTAGCCTTTCCTTTCTTTTTCAAGTAACTACGAAGTAGACTCCAAATCCTTCCAGCAGATTGCAAGTTGATACCCCCATAGGCGTCAGAACCGGGGCGGGAGAGGGGGCAGCCCCCACTGTTCCGACTTTACCAACCCCTTCCCCCCAGGATTGCCATTGGTGAAGTTTTTCCAGTCAAGGCGAATGTTACGAAATGCTTTGGGCAGTGACAAACAAGGGATAAAATTTGCGCGTGCACGAACGTATATATCTCTGACGCAAAAGACAACTTGGCCACCGAGGACTCGTTCCTTAATTGTTATTACATTTTAACAGTTGTCTTCATAACATTTTCTTTTGCGACACGCAAGTGTGTGATTTTATTTGTACAACACGATTGTACCGAAAGTATGTGGATGAAGGATTCAGAAGATACCTACAATTAGCCATTCTTTTTCAATTTTAATTTTCTCATCTCAAGTATTAACAGATGAGAAGCACTGGTTGTACATTTCTTCTTATGAATATAATTGTATTTGCGTCATTTTCTTCAAGTCTGTTTGATCAGATTTTGATTCAAGTCCCGCATCATTGCATGCAGGTATAATTGATGTCAACATTGATCAATCAGAAAATAACTTGAAACGTGGAGGTGAATCATCATACCAAATTGCTGTTAAAAGAAAAAAGAATCTTGATGTTCTGTACAAATCAGCTGGAATTCTGTGTGCTGATTTTTAAAGCTATATCACTTGTAAGAGATAAGTATACATGATAAAATACTTCTTCCTGTCTGCACTTGCCGTGTTACACATTAGAGTGAAGGATACATTTTGATTTAGCAGTTTCTTGGAGTTTACCGGCTGTACAGATTCAAATTTATTTGCATCTGTTTCAGAATTCAAAGGTTATTAAAGTTTAAAACAATGTAACTAACAACAGCAAAATAAAATCAAATAGAGAGAATGAGTGGGTGCTTGGGGTTTAACGTCGTGCTTAACAATGTTTCAGTCATATGACGACGTGGAGTCCTTCTGGTGTGCACCTATAGTGTGTCTTCTTGTGGCAGGTCCTCTTGAGTCCATGCCACCAAAGTGCTGCTGTCACTGGAACATCATGCCGAAGATACATCCCACTCAGTCACATTATACTGACACCGAGTCGACCAGTCCGGTTTTCTTACTCTAACCCCCCAGTGGTGAGCGCCACGCGACTAGTGTCATTTTTAAAGTCTTTGTTATGACATGACCAGGACTGGAATCTAGATCTCCCGGCCTCAAGGCGGACGTTCACTAGACAACTGAGGCGGTAAAATACAAATAGGGTCAAAAGTCCACCAGGGCTTTGAGTGATATTGCTGTGCCACGCACAAATCAAAAGACTCCAGGTTTAGTTCTAGGCTAGGTCGCACCAAAAAGGTTGCTACTGCCTCGCTCACCATTGTGGAGAAATAATAATGACTGATCACCCCGGTATCAGTATAATGGACCGGTTGCTTTCGGCTATTCCTGTCATTGCGGTAGCACCTATTACAAAGGAACAAGCTCAAAACAGGTCAACGCTTCCTGTTTAAGACATTTTCAGCTCTTTACTTTACTGGCTTAATACTGATCAAAATGCGTCTCGGGGCATCTGGATGCGCGGGGCTTCCGGGGCTCAAGCGGTTCGTATCCTCTCGCCTGAAGATGGCTGTGATAGTATGGACATATCAAAAGATTTAGTAGGTGGATTAATGCAGTGTCAAAACCACATCGACGCGCGTCTCACGAATGCGATCGCTGTGAGTGCAGGCATAGCTTACGCTGGCTTCCTCTCCGGTCACACGTGGGAAGGTCAGCCAGCAATTACCTGCGAATGGTCGTGTGTTTCCCCCGAGTTCTGCCCCGTTTCCTATCGCCATATTGCTGGTTGTCGTAGCATAATTGAGTACAGCGTAAAACGCCAATTAAATAAATAAATAAATAAATAATTGAGTTAAGAGAGATCTCACTAATTCTTCATGAAGATCGCTATTCTTGATGAAGATCTTTCTCCAGGAGGGCTTTTGGGGTGAGGCTACCATGGGAAGAGATTGTCATATCCTGTTGGCATTCAACGTGTTGTACTTACACTCAAACTTGTCAAAAAATTTAGTACATGGATTATTGACCCTAATGTCAAAACCATGTCTTAGTCCGGATCGCTCATTAATTTTTTCTACCAAAAATGACAACCACCTCCAACCTGTTATACCTTTTATCGTTATTAGCATGTGCACACCAAGTGATAAAGAAACACCTTCACCCCACGTATTAAATACCTTCACTCGTAACTTGACAGCTTGGCACCTTGCCACCTGGGCACCGTGCGAACTTTATGACGTCCTACCGGTGCCACCGGTACCACCCAGGTTTAAAGATTGGAAGGGGACCCCTGAGTTCCCTTATGTACTACTCGCATATTACATCACCATTTATAAACTGTTACTTAAAAACACGTGTACATGTTATTTATAACAGGGTCGGTTGGACTTCATGCAATCTCGGATCCTGAGTTACATTTCAAGCATAATGACATCGTAATACTCTAAATCGTCACAAGCGTGAAGTTCGAGGGTCGGGCAGCTCTACGTATAGTTGTAAGGACTGTGCTAAGCAGTTTACCCGTATGTCAAGCCTAAAACGACATCATCGTTGGATGGGACATGGGAGGAGAAGATATATGGATGGAGAAATAACGGTGTATATATATATATATATACATATATACATATATATGTTGTTAGCATACATTTACAGTATAGTGTGTAGTGTTATTTTATATATAAGTTAAGGGGATTTAACAAACAACATGATGTCATGACAACCCCAGAGATATAAATAAAGAGAATACATAACATAAACACACAGTACATAAAAAACATTATCCATCGGTGTAGGTTTCAGGTAGCAGGCGTTGGGCGTTGCACAATATACCCCACCTTTGCACATTACAGTTATAATACAAAATATAATGTGTATAGGCAGTGAATATATCCACTGGTCCACCGGTGTAGGTTTCAGGTAGGGGGCGTTGAACGTTGGACAATATACTCTACACCTGGAAATTGGCAGTTATGATGTTAATGTACAGGGTTAAACTATAGTGTACCGCGCATATATCCGTTGCCCCGTCCGTGTAGGTTTCAGGTAGCCTTTCTTTGGACGTTGCATAATATACTCCACCTATCGCATCTGCAGTTATAAAAGTAAATGTAGATGAACACAGATGCAGCATAGTGTACCACACATATATTCATTGGTCCGTCCGTGTAGGTTTCAGGTAGCTGGCGTTACATCTACATCTACAATTATAAAAGAAAATGTAGGTGCACATAAACGAAGTGCAGTGTACCACGCACATATATCAATGGGTGTAGGTTTCAGGTTAAGTCCATCCATCGGTGTAGGTTTCAAAGTAGCTGGTATTGTCCCATTGTACGCAACTGATCACCTGGTCATTTAGCAGCTAAAATACAAACGCTGAATGGATTCGGTGACCAATACCGTCTAAGGCAATGGAAGAGGTAAACTTTTCCTGCTTTATAAGCCTGGAGTGTTGATATGGTCCACTACACATTGGGATGATCTACTAGCACTCACAAACTATAATACACTGTGAGTATTAGAGACCGTCCTAGTGTACACCACGGTTGAGGACGTCGTCTGGCGTACACAAAATAGACAAATCACCAAAAAACAAAATAAATAAAATAACACCCCCCCCTCCAAAATAACCATACATACACAAATATACAAAACATAGTGCTCAGATTTCCAAAAGCTCTTTCGACAGCGTGGGGTGGCTCTGAAAAGAGCCGTTGGGACATTTTCGCCGATTAAACACTTCACTGTTTGCGAGAAGATCTTCACATCAAATTCATTTTGTTGAAGAGCCCGTTGGAAATTAGTGAAAACAAACATGGCTGCTCCATTTAGCAGGCAAGTATGACATGGCACCTTTTACCAGTTAAGGGTGAGAAATACAGAAGTCGAAGAGTGGTTGGAAATGCAGCAGAGTCCACTATGCAGAAGTCGTGATCGCCTGGTTATGAGACTTAGTTGTATGGTGATCATCAACCGCTACCAAGACAGTGGGCGCGTATAAATGGAAACTGACAATCCTGGGCCAGGGCCGTCAATGGGGAAGAGGTGAAGGATGAGGAAAGAAAGTCTCAATAAAGACATCTTTCCGCGCCGATGGTAGATGAGGCATGTTTTGAATGCACGTTACAGTATCCCAGGATTCTGTAGAAATTGTGATTGCTTGGTTATGAGACTTAGTTGTTGTTGCCTTGTTCTTGCCTGCGTCTATATTCCGCTTGTACACGTAAGTCTCATATGGGTCCTTTCCATTATATGCGGCAGTTCGCTCACCTCCACCAGGTGTAACTCAGCCAGTCTTCTATACCCTACTTCCGCCCCCGTCAGTACCTCTCGGTCCGAGGCTTCGTGGTATTATAAGTAGACATTTTCAAACTCGATGTGAAAGTATTTCAGCCGTTTCTTTATTCGGAAACTCCATAACGGCAGTCCATCTGTTTGAAAGTCACCTGTACCCACCGCTATATGCTGGGGATGTCTCGTAATCGAATTATCTTCTTGGCGAGTAAATCCATAATCTCTCTCTCCCTTTGTCGTGAAATAAGCTCCCTCAGTAATGCAGTGGAGTGAATGTGGGTCTCTTGCGAATGCTCAGGCGTTTTATACAAATCAGGCGGCTTGTAAAATCTGGCAGCGTGCCAAGAAAAGGCGACGGTCAGAGAAAACAATTGCCACGTTTTTCATTGGTCGACAGCAGTTACACAGCCACACAGGCTTTCTGCATTTTCAATCCTTGTGTTTTTACGGTGTCTCTTTTCTGTACGGAAATATAAGAATATATCGGCAAATATAACCTTTTAGTTAGATATAATCTTAACAATTTGAAAATAGAAGTCTATGATATACATAATTTTTCAAGATAGGTATAAAATATGAAAGAGGTAAAGACACAATCGGTGTTTCATACCTGTATGAAAGCACAACAGCCAAATCGCTATGTTATAGTGAAACACAAGGATTGCAAATTTCCTAGCCCAGCTCACACTCTGCCCACTATCAACCAATCAGAAGAGCGAAATTTGCTTTGGCTTCGGCCCGTACAGCTTGTAGATTTCATTCCGTTCTTTGTAAAGGGCTTCCAGTCTTCCCACCCGTTTCAGCATTGTGAAATGGAATGCCGATTCACCTTCTCTTCTCTCCTTGTTGCTTTGCATAACCGCTGGGATAAAATTCTGCATAATGAGTACATGTAACTGAGTTTCCCTTTCATATGATTTAGCCGGCTTGAAAAGTCTCACAGTGAGCCGAAAAGTGCGAACCGTATAGAAATCAAAATTCCATGCATCTGATTGGCTGAGAGGGTTATACTGCGGCGACGGCTGTGGATTTTCATTCCTTGTGTTTTGCCAAGATAGGGACATCGCCTATGGCAAATGTGTATCTAAACAAACAAACACACACAAGCACACACACATTCGATTCTACGTGTGTATAGAGACAGGGCTTATCAATAGGTTATTTGGGTATAGAGAAATGTAAACCATACAGCGTGAAATATCAGCTTTTAGTTTAAAGAAATTTAATAATTAGAGAAGAATTATACATATTTTTTCAATATGGATGTAAATGGAAGTGTAATATGCAGATGAAAACCTGGTATAATTTGTCGTATGTATGTGCATGTATGCATGTAAATTCTTAGCAAACCGATTAACGGGGATAAATGTGGTGGCAAGGTTTGCCTTTTATATGATTCAGCAGGCTTATAAAGTCTGACAGTGCGCAAAAAAGTGCGAACCGAACAGAAAACAAAATGCCATGCATCTGATTGGCTGAGAGGGTATATACTGCGGAGACGCTGTGAATTTTCAATCCCTGTGTTTTCCCAGCATAGCGATATCGCCAATGTAAACTGTGTATTTAAAGAAACACATGTATATATATAGATTCCCAGCACGCATGTAAAACTTCAAAGAAATAACAATCTAAGTGTTTATATATAACGGGGCATAAGTACGATGTACACAACACAAAAACTATATTAAATATTAGCACATAAAAACAACAAGTAAGTGACTGTGAAAGAAAAAAAAATACACCGCAGAATAGGGCGACCTTTTTTTTTTCAAGGTCTTTGGTCAGGCCGGGTTGGTTGCTCTGTTGTTCGTTGCGTTGCCAAATCACTTGGTATGGGTTACACGGCGGTAGAAATTCCCAGGCGATTCATGGCTATTTCGAAGTCCCCGATGTGGGAATTTTCGTACCATAGCTCGCTGTAAATTATTCCTCCGAGTTTTCTTCCGAACTCGTCGTTTGTTTTTATTGTATTTCCTGGATCGATTTCGTTTCTTCTTGAGAGGCAGGACGTCCGTTTTCACCTGTGTTCTAGGTTAAACTGATGCGGCATTTCACAGATTGCTTCATGATCGAAGTCCGGGGTTCAGCCTTCTGTCGGATCTCAGAGCTCCAAGGGTTCCTCGTTACCCTTACCTGTCACTCAACCCTCTTCACCTGAGGCTGTGTTTAGCTCGCTGGGGTCGGATAGCAGCGTGCTTGATCAGAATGAATTTCATACCGCCTCTGTCGGTAATGTAAAGCAGGTGGTTAACTTCAATAATAGCGCTAATTTGTTTCGATCGAACCCCATCACGCCCTCATATGATGAGTTACCTACAGACCAGGCATTACGGGACATATACCAACGTCACTGGGGCACTATCCGCCAGCAGTTTCATCGCCATCGTCGTTTGCAAGATGTGTATAATTTCCGAATCATGGGACTCTACACTTTAGCCACACACCTAGAACAGGTGTTTCTTGATCAGCCTTCGGCTTTTCGTGTCAACCTTGCTTATGGTTTCATTTTACGTCACCGAGATACCGACCAATTGTGTTATTTCTATCCTAGTACTAATATAAGAATATCCTGAGAATGTTGGTATATTCACACCTACGGGGATATTAAAACACTTACCGCTGATATGTCAGCTATCGATCCGATCGAATCAGCCCGGCAACAGCGCCCAAATACCAGATGGCTGGAGGACAGTGTTGCTAATGTTACGTTTTATGTGCATAAACCAACCCCATCGGTGCCCCAGTGCAATAATAAAGACTTGTACAGCATGGTGAGTGGGAGGCATGGGGCTTACGATGATCATTTGTGCTTCTTCCGTTGTTTAGCCTTTGCCCTAGACAACACTAATCCAAAATACTCTCCTGTTAAAGCTAAGGGTTAATTAAAAATTTACTTGGAAGCTTAAGGTATGAAAGCTGGATATTTCCGAAGTGTCCCTCTCAGCGAACTGCCTTTTCTGGAGGATATATTTAACGTAAATATATTTGTGTACGAACTGGTAATGGTTGGTGAAGATGTGTGCGGCTGAGATTCTTTATCTGTCAGCCAAGCGATACGCTACTACTTGGACTCTAATCTACACGAGAAATATTTTAGCGTCGTGAAAGATATGAATTTATACGCACGTTCTTATGGGTGCATGGCTTGTCATAAAGCGTTTCCGAAGGCCTGCAAATTAAAACGGCGTGTGCAGACTTGTGATGGAGTTATCAAACGAGTGTATCCAGGCGGTGTGTTTAAAAAGAAACCCATTGTTTTCGAGGAGTTAGCTAAAGAAGGAATCACTGACGTCGCTGAAGAGGACAAGTATTTCCCATATAGAGATTGTTTTAATTTTGAAACATATCTCCAAAAATTAGATCCTTCTGCAGCTAACAGTGGTGAAAACACAGAATGGACTGCTCTCTATATTCCCATAAGCGTGTCTGTTAAGAGTAACGTTCCTGGATATGACAAACCGATGTGTTTCGTATCAACGGGTGATCCCCATGCTTTGATTGAAACTATGATGACATATCTCACTGAGATCAGTAAAGCTAGTTTTAAGGTGTTGTGTCAACATTACCAGCACGTGCTAGACAGCTTGGACGAATGTATAGCCATGTCTGCGCTATGTGAACGAAAAAGAAGTCTTACACAGAAAAACTCGAGCGATTTTTAACTTCCCTGACTGAACTCCCTGTTTTAGGTTTTAATTCTGGGAAATATGATTTTAAGCAACGGCTGTATCCGTACCTAGGATGGGTTAAAATACGTTATCAAGCGGAATAATGACCACTTGACCGTGTCTACAGGTCAGCTGAGATTTTTAGACGTGTGAAATTGTTTGGCCCCGAATTATAGTTATGATAAATGAGTCAAAACTTATGAATGTCAGGTGATCAAAGAACAGTTTTGTCACGAATACGTGGATAGTTTAGCACGTTTAGATAAGACAGCTCTGTCACCACATGAAGCTTTCCATAAGAAGTTAAAAGGTACTTTTTGCTCGGAACAAGGCTACATTTGGAGAATGTGTGGGAATCACACGCAATGCAGACCCTTCGTGATTCTCTGATTTGGTACAATAATCTCGACGTCACCCCATTCTTTGAAGCTTTGGGAAAGATGTCAGCGTTTTATCAAACCATACGTGTAAATATATTTAAAGACTGTATTAGTTTTCCTGTGGTGACTTTAAGTTACTTGTTTCAAAGTCTCCCAATTTATTTTTCTTTAATAGGGGAAGCAGACAACGATCTTAATCAATATCTGAGGCCGAATATTGTCGGGGGACCAAGTATTGTATTCCATTGCTATCATGAGAAGGGGGTGACTATTATTAAGGGTGGAAAATTATGCCAGGGTAATGTCGGTTTGACGCTAATTATACCTAGCCTGCTTAGCATTATATATTGCCTGGTGGACATTATATTCGTTAGCTACCCATAGAAAAAGAGAGAAAAGACACTATAAATGTTTATCCGAAGGAGTCAAAAAAAAAAACCCTCCATTGGCTGAGCAATGGTTAGACTGGCAAGCAACTCAGCTGGGGGTGAATATTCGTCATCACTTGAAGGATGTGGAAATGTGAACTGGAGATCGCCAACTCCTTGTTGACGGCTTCTCTGTGGTGAATGGTCGACGTATTGTTTTAGAGGTAATGTATGATGTCATATATATATATATATATATATATATATAGAATAATAATGTATTATGTCATATATATAATATATAAAAATAATTATGTATGTATGAAAAAAGATTGGGTAAATAATAGGCGTTATAATATATATAACTTGTGTATTATATACACCTATATGTAGATATATGTGTTTGGCGTAGGTTCGAATCCCGGTGGAATAAGTGAATTTTTTTTTACAATGTACATGCTCTATACTTATATATAGACGGATGCTTGTACCCTTGCACTTCCACGGGTGTTACTGGCATTTCCATGGGTGTCATCTCAATTACACTTCAACAGGCGAGCTCCGATATACCACAAGGCGCGGTCGTTCACCTGAAGAACTTCAAAACGAAACGAATGAGCACAGAGCTTATTTCGAGCATCTCAACGTCCAGGTCGTGGAAACATGGGAATGTTTTTTCTTCATCAAAAGCGAACTGACCCTTCCCTTCAGGCATTTCTCCAACATTACTATACTGCTCCTCCGTCCCATCTTACTGAAGATCAGATATTGAAATCAGTTATGCACCAGCAACAGTATGGGTTTGTGGAATGCGACATTCATGTCTGCAAAGAACTATTATCAACTCTTGCTGAATGCCCGCCCATATTTAAAAACGCGAATGTCACTGTAGAGGATATCCGTCCCACTAGAGAGAATATGCCAACGCCAATAATATAATGAGCCAGCCCCGCGCCACATTAATTGGAAGTATGTATGAGACAAAAACTCTCTTGGGCACCCCTCTGCTGAGATGGTATTTGGCCCACTAACTGGTTGTACCTCGCGTGTATCAAGCTGTGCAATACACACCTGAAAACTGCTTTCGCACCTTTGCTGATTACGTGACTCAAGCACGACGTCAAGGGGATGTAGATCTGAGCAAGGCGTTAATGGGTGAAACGATGATGCTTTTAGGATATTCGTTGTACGGAAGGACTATCAGTCAAGATAGCCATGTGAATGTGAAAGTGTGTACGCTACAGAAAGCTCGTAAATTGATCAATTCAGACTCGTGTATTAACGCGGAGGAAATTGATGATGATACCTATAAGGTCACGTGCACTAAGGAAAGAATTTCATATAATTTACCTTTACAGATAGGGTGTATGGTATATCAGTATGCCAAACTCCGCATGCTGGAATTCTATTACGCTATCCTGGGGAAATATTTTCTTTCCAGTGATTATCCACTCGTCGAGACAGATACGGATTCGGCTTACATTGCAAGGTTGGACTCTAATTGGGAATCCTTGGTTAAACCTGAGCTACAAAAAGTTAACGAGGCTGAACGTGACCGCTGGTTACCACGTCGTGATTATTATCAACATGACAAACGTACGCCTGGTCTGTTTAAAGGAGAATGGAGTGGAGATGGTATTATCGCTTTATGTTCCAAAACATATTACTGCTACGCTGGGAACAGTGGGGATGGTGACAAGTTTTCTCGCAAAGGAGTGAACCGTCACAGCGCTCAAAAGGATTTGTATCTCTCGGTGCTCCAGGGAGGGCAAAGTGCAGCCGGAGTAAATCGTGGCATGCGTGTGCGTGGCCATCAAATGTGTTCCTATACACAGCAGAAGGATGCGTTCACGTATTTTCATACTAAACGTAAAGTTTTGCCAGATGGAGTAAGCACGACTTAGGTTGATATTCAGACACATTTGTAAATATACTTTCAGATTCCGACTAATTTGTAAATAAAGTGCAAAAATTAAAATAAAAAAAGAGAACATTTTTTTGGTGGGATCTCATTTTTATTATGTTTCCCCCAACAATGAAACAAGAACAAACAACTCTAATTAAACATGTCCTTTTTTTCCAACATTCATCAATGTATATATATATATGCATAGTTGTAACCACCAAATACTCCATCTGTTCAACCCTATAGTAATATATTCATTGTTATAAGCACATGTTTGTACAACAACAATAATAAACATGAAAGAACAGAAAAAGTTTGATTAACTTGTGATTTCATTAAATTATGACTTATTACAATCCTCGTAAATGCATATCTATTTTTTTAATCAGCAAAGAAAAGTGGATGAATACCGAACATTTTCTCTGTCCAGTCACAAACCAAACCATCATTGTTATCGTCCGTGGGTGGAGAATTGAATGTTTGTGTAATACAGTTTATTGTTCGTCCTCTAGCTCGATGAAGAGCAAATTACAAACAATATTGACCGCACACAGCGCTATTTAAGTATTGTACAGGGCGGTGATTCGATTGCCAATTGTCCGTACCGTGATTTAGCCACGTCTCTACCTCCTCTCTACACCAGGTTGGAAGCACATGAGAGTCAAAATAATCCCCAGACAAGTGGCGTGTGGTTTCCTCATAACCTATGTATAGTGCAATCCAATGCGTACCAGGTTTTGTACAGGGGTCGGTGTTATATATAGCAGGTGGATGTGGCATTCGTGCATGGAAGCACACCTTGGACCAAATCACGTGTATAAGCGTCGTTTAGAAGACATTGTAATAATTGTTGGCTGTTCATGACGTCATCCTTTAGGAGTACGAGATCACTGTTAATGTTGGGAGTTCATATCCTGGAGTGGAGGGAAACTGAGGACACCCCACCTACCGAGTTGAACATTTACATGGGATCGTTTCTTCTTTCCAATGCTGCGATGGTAGCTAATATGATCCAGACACTGAGCAGTTATCACAGGGCCATAGAACACTATCTTATAATCTAGGAGAGCATGGCTATTAGCCCACAAGCAAGTTTCTCTGACAATTCTGCATTTTCATTGGCTAACTAAACGAGTCCTATTGATTCATATTACCCTTTAGACAACTGTCAAACGGGTCTTATTAAATTCAACATGGCGACACTTTCTTTCAGTCTCCTTTCATTGACAGAAAAAAATGCGTTTTCTGTCAGAAAACAGCTTCAGTTTTATAAGGTATGATGTAATTAAATACCATTTTCTATTTGTTTCTATTAGCCTAACTCGTCAACAATATATGGCTAGTAGATTCCCTGCATTTTGGCCTTCGTGGAGGTGGAGAAAATCGGAAACGCAGATGGGAAGAGGGGACATTAAAATGTGATAAACAGAGGAAAGGTTATCTGGAGTACAATGAGCTCGACCTGAATCTGGGAGTGGTGAAAACGCAAACATGCATATCCGCCCCTTCCAGCCGATAGAATTTGCACCTGATAACAAGGATGAGCTCGGTAGAGACGTACAAAGTCTTCGAGGACCACATGCCACCAAAACTATGCGCAGCCAACAGTCTGTTTTACTTCGGCATCAATTAGAAAAGAAAAGCTTCCAGTAATGAATTGTATAAATGCCAACCAATGAGAGAGCATGCCCTAAAATCAACAATGAAAACCATGGCAAACCGACCGAATTTACTTGGCCGTTTGACAAACCACAGTGCCCACAAAAGTACATGTACCGTCTCATGCGTGTTGACGTAGTTTAATCGACTATTATGCACGCTTTTGTTTTTCATGGTAAACACTAACCGGTGGTATAGTGGTTAGAGGGCGAGAGATCTAGGTTCGGTTCGAGGGATACCAAAGACTTTAAAATGGTAGTCGTTGCTGCCTCATTTGGCACTGAGCATTGAGGGCTAGGGCAACGAAACAGGACTGGTTGGCTAGGTATCAGTATAATGTGACAGGTGGGAATGTCATGTCTGGATTCTTCGAGATTATGTTCCAGCGGTGGCAGCACTTTGGACTCGCCCTGCCACAAGAAGTCACGCTGTATGCACACTCCACAAGGACTCCTTGTCGTCATGTGACCGAAATATTGTTAAGTACAACGCTAAACTCCAATCACTCACTCACTCACTCTCATGGTATGCAGGAGAAGACGAACCACATCATTTCAAATGCACCAGCCACAAAATGAGCGTAACACTTTTTCCCTAACCCAGCTGTCCCATCCCCTTCTACAGTGCAAAATGACCTCTTTGTTTCACAGAATTTCACTCACAACGAGAACCATACCACTCTCACAAGTACAACCGGCGGTATTTTCCAGGATGCATCTTTACCAAATCGAATGTTCCTCCTCAGTTTCTTGCCACGGACCATATCTTCATTAACTTTGGTAACTCTTTGGTTGAACTATTGGGGACTTCCGCAATTATAAAGAACTTTCTGTCATTCACACCTAATTCAACCACTTCTTTACTCATAAAACTGGTCGTTAGCCTGAATTTTTTAGCGCACTTAATTTTACGGCTGCTGCACTTAATTTCAAAATGCCACTTGCCAGGTCCGAAATGGTGTTTTTATAAACGTTACAGTTCTTGTTTTCAAATAGGATCTACGCTTATAAAATCCAGTTATACTTACATGATGTGTGGATAATATTTCCAGCGTTTTTGAGGTAATAGAGTTTGTGAGCGTCATGACGGGCGACCCGTTCTCGTTCTCTGCATCTGCGTCGCCTTTGTCCTTTTACTTCCATTTTCCGCAGATAAGCGCAGTGTAATGGTGATCTCTAATTATCAGAAATAAATTATACCGACATGCACACAACGCGGTTCCGGAGTATTATTTATAGGGCTATACATTTATAGGTATGTCACACCACAGCACGCTCAGCCCTGGTTAACCAGCTGCACGCGCTGATTTTGGACAGACGGTAAGCCACTTTAAATATATTGTATCTACTTTGAACATACGGAATATATTTTACCTGTGGACAAGGAAGAAGGGCATAAGACTACACACATCAGACAATTTGACTAACATGATTTAAACATCGATTTCAAAAATTATCGGTAACAGAATTTCTCTGTTTACTAGTGCATGATATATGCAGTATGTTTAATCATGTTGTTTTTCTCAGTAGGCACTATTTACAGGATATGACAATATTTTAGAAGTTGCTTTTCGGTTTGGTTTCTTGAGGAAGCTTATATAATATCATTCGTACGGAAAACATACAGATTTCTAATACCATTGGTATAGCCTGGTGCTTCCTTGAAGAAGCTTGTATGATCTGATATGTAGTAAATCATCGGCTGTCTTACTGGAGAAAACTATTGCTTTATTTATGATGACAATGGAGTCCATGGAATATAATGTAAAGGTGCACTTTCACTTTCATTTTCTCTTTAGCTCTGTGACTGCCATTCACACATATCGCTGTGTCATGTCTTCTGTACAGAATTCCCTTAACATTATTTAAAGCAGGGAAAACAAGTGAGATTGAATAGTATGTGCTTTATGATGTCTTTGGTACAATGCTTCTTTGAGACAGATACCATGGGTATAAAATAGACATTCTGTTACACGGGAATAATTCCCACGAGATCATTACCTTTAACTTTGTGCACTGGTGTACTTTCACGAGAGACCTGGCCACGAAATAGTGAAAATAAACAAGGGAGAGTTAGACTGAATAGTGTGTCATTTCTGATATCACTGTTATACTTCTTTCTTGGTACAGACTAGATAGGTACAGACTAGATAGAATAGATTCTGTCGCGAGCGACAAATATGACGTGAAACATCGATAATCCTACTGGGAACAGCTATTGCTTTGTTTATGAAGAAGGTAGCGTCCTTAGAATAGAATGTAAAGGTGCACTTTTACTTTCATTTTCATTTTAGCCTTGGTATGGTAGAGATCTATATCAGCACATGCGGTTTTCATGTTATCATTACCAGTCTTCATGGAGACAGCTAATGTTTTCTCTGTGATGACAATGGAGTCCTTGAAATAAAATGTAAAGGTGGCCTTTTACTTTATTTTCTCATTAGCTGTGTAATTTACACTCACATATACAGTTATATCTAACAATGTTATTGTTATCGAAATAGGTACAGTTTTATGGATACGACTTTATATCTTGGAAGTTGTGCGTTAGTTTGGTTCCCCGAAATAGGATGAATCAGCAACGGCGAGTTAAACTGAACAGCGAGTCATTTCTCATGTCAGCGGTTCTTTTACTTTCATTTTCAATTCAGTTTGTAATTGACACAGCTATACATGCATCTATTATTGTTATCATTCTTGAGTACGACCAAAACACCAATGAAATAGACAAATAAATAAATATTGTTATCTAAATAGGTGCTATTTAATGAATATGACTATCTTTGAAGTTGTGCGTTAGCCTCGCTCCCCGAATTATGGTGAATCAGGAAGGGCGTGATAAACTGAATAGCGTGTCACTGGTATGGTGCTTCCTTGAGGTAGCTGCAGCTGAATGACCTTGGTGCAGTATAGGTACTGTCGAGAGCGACAGAAATAATGTGAAACACTGGCAGTCTTACCGGAGACAGCCATTGGTTTGTTTATGATGACAATGGAATAGAAGGATTCAATTTTTATGTAGGCTTGTAATTGCCGATCACACATATGGCTGTGACATCTTTCTTGTACAGCGGACTTGATGTGTTAGAGACCGTGTTCATGTTTGGATCTCGGCCTGAAGGAGAATAAGCTCGAAGAAGTTAGACTGAATATTATGTTTTTCTGGTGTGATTGCTATTGTACTTTCTTGAGGAGGACGCCGTTTGTACAGGGTAGATCTATGAAGGTCACGAGTGACCGACGCGATCTAGAATCCTGAATCATTCAGCTACACAGGAATAATCCCTTTACTGTTAGTTTTGTCCACCGATAAACCCTATAGACTCACCTCGCCTTTGCTAACTATCCATGCATAGAACTTCCAATCACAATACATGTTACCCATGCGGTAGGTCGCACCATGGAAACAAAATACAAAGAGGCACAACTCCTCGGTCGGCCTGGGGGGTGGGGGGATCACCTGACCCCACTGGAACTCGATCCGCACTGTTGCTGTCCCAGATCCCTGGCGCCTGGAAACCCTAGAGGCCTAGGCCACACGGAATCAAGACGCTGCCAGCATCGACACCCTCCTGCAGGGATACCTACTATTGGAGGCCGTTGACCCGAAGCAAAAGGACGGCACAATGGCACAACGAAAATGACTGAGTCATGATTAAGTTATTAATCATATCCTCAACCTGAATACAATCTGATTAATCGTAGAAGAGTGGGTGGCCTTATGCGGAGATTACTTCTGTGTATAGCCATGCGATATGACGGCTGTTTGGTCCGTGGGGCAGCATTTGCTCTTGTCCCAAAACCGCACAAAAGAATGCATTTAAAATTAGTTCTGTGACTCAATCCTACGATTTGCAACAGTTCAATGTAAATATGAATGAATGAGCATGTCTTCTCGCCAGATGGCTGTCGCTTGTTGTCACAATACAGGGTTACATATTTAGGGAATTAAAAGAAATTTCACAACAAGAGCATAATTGACTGTCACACTCAAAAATAAAGTGTAACAAAATTAGATAAAAAAAAGAATTAAACAAAGCAAAATTCTAAGGAAAAAATATTACGTGGTTATGTTGTGTGTTGTTCTGATATAAATAGCTCGCACAGGGCACCAAAGGCTTTTTGAAAGTCTACGGACCAATGGCTTCACTTGAAACATGAAAAACATTTTTTTGAGAGGCTTGAAAATCTGACACATTTTAAATAAAATGCACTGACGATCGTTGTAGCTGGAGAGAGAAATGCTATCTGGTTAGTTGTAACAAACTGACGAATCTCATGTAAAATTACCCGTCTGGTTTTGTGTAGCTGTGAACGGCGGGCCTGTGGGCGCGGTTAACAGTCACCTCTCGATCGGTCAGCTGATGTTAGTGACTGAGCTCAATGTGTAGCATGTGATAATCAACTTGAAACAGACACGTTTGTGTTGTGACCTTGTCTTTAATGCATTGTATTCTTTTATTGAATTACTATAACGCAGACCAGCATTAGACCGGCTTTGTACACGACAAAGGCTGCACTGTGGGTCACGAGTGTTCTGAAAGCTCCAGTGTTTATGTGATTTAGCATTTTTAAACACAGATCCTACTTCCTTGAAAGAAATAGCCCTGTTGTGAACATGTTTAAAAGTAAACGTCCAGATATATCGATACATTAGACTTTAAAAGTCAGCTAGGCAATCCTTATGTTGCAGTCTTCTACTCGTCCGTCAATGGTGAAGATTGTTGTCAGTGTGAATTATATTTATGTTGTACGTAGTACATTTTTAAGTGACTGTTTCGTCGACGATTTTTTGTAATAGATTTCATCTCTAAGCCTGTGCTGTTATGTTTTTTTTATCCCAGTATCTACTGGAAGTGAAGCAGCATTGTGTCAAGACGCGAGAAAAGTGTCTTGTCCAGCTGGGATTTCATTTAAGCAGCGCCCAAGGGAAGAGTTTTGGCTAGCAGAAAGATTTGATACTAGCCGCTGTCGGTGCACCGTTTGCACAACCGATTGTCTCTTGGAGGCCAATGATATCTCTGACTTCAGGGCTTCGGCATGCAAGAACTGTGGGTTTTCCTGTTTCTGTGGATTGAGAATCACCTTTCAGACTGGCGCTGGTCTGCTGTAATCTTCATTAGATACCATTTTTATTGTTAGTATTGTTCTTGCTTATGTAAGTTGTACTACTTGGATTATATTATTTGATTATTTGTACTGAATTTATCACAGCGTCATCGTGTTTCTTTGCCTGGTCTCGTGTGAGTCTTTTCGCTCTTTGTCAGTTCAAGAAGCCAATTGTTTATTGTTTTTCCTCTCAAAGGGTTGATACCCTTACATTTGTTAGCATTATGCAAGTATTACGGAATTAAAATCTCATTAACGTCTTTACCGTAGTGTTCTATGCCGTGTTGAATGCACTCGCTGACAACGATGAAGTTTGAGTGTATAAAGACACCAGGAAAAACCACCTCCACTTTATCTACTGATAAGCCCTGGAAATTGAGGAATTAACGCATCACTTACATCTTTACACAAACGGTGTGTTTTCTCAACGTACTTAATACAATGCCTAATTTAACGGCCGGGTTGTTTGCCTTTGTTGGATGTTAGTTCCAGAAGTAGCAATTGATTAGGGGATTATTTGGGAATGTCAGGTATTTATTCGCAGTCGGGTGAAGCAGCGGAATGTAATATTTCAGAATATATCTTCAATTCCCATTCATTAAAAGCAATACATGTGTGTAAAATGTAAAAATAAAAAAATTTAAAATGATCAAATCTAGTCCCCCCCCAACACTTCCACACACTTGCCTCCGGATTGGCCCATATCCACCTCACCCACGGCTCTCTTATTGCATCCTATCACGTCTTCCACTCAAACAAGTCTGCAATGGCCACATTCCACAGCCATTTCATCCTTTCAAAAGGTACTACAGGCCTCCGGTAAACCTCGATCTCAGCTCCATGTTATCAATTCTGTCCGTCATTACGCATAACCGTCACAACCACAAAAGTGGTGATGGGCCATCTAATTCATGGTGATGGGATGCAATCATCACCAATAATTAGTGAAGAGAAATGGCGCTGACCAATCCAATCATCAGTTATTGGTGATGAAAAATGGTCATGGCCTTTTCCATCACTATTTATCGGTGATGAGAAATTTATTATTTCACGTATTTCACAGTTGCTAGTGTTACAGTAAGTGTAGATACAAGATATACTATCGATGTCATCGCCGGTGCTTGCTTGATGGTGGCCGTCACCAGAGCTTGGCGAGAGATGAATATGGCGACGGTCTTTAGTGCAGCACCGTCTTGTGGTGATGGGCTGATAACCACTTTTTGGTGACACTGAACACAATTTTTTGGCCTTGTTGGTGACCTCATTCTGACGTTTGACAGATCGCTCTTTGTTCAACATAATGTATATGTTATAATGCACCAAAGTAAACGTAAAGTCTGATCCATGCTCATGTTGTTATCCACAGAGATCGGATGAGTTTGAGATATGCGGCGCTGAAAATCTTTGAGGTAAACTTTCGGTTATAGGTAAATGTTATGTCTTCAGCCAAATGTTAGGCCACTAGGTGACTGTTGTGTCATGACGTAACTGTTATATCTTTACATTAAAGACTGTTATTATGGATTACACTTTCTGAATATAGCACATATTCTAGTGTTGAAAATGGGAAGTGACCCAACCGGGTTTCGAGCTGCCGGCCTCAGAGTCCGACACCATATCGACAAGAATTATACATGTCAGTCGTCTAGACACCTCTACCAACGAATCTCCACAAAAATATGAGGTAGCTGACTGATTGACTTCTCACCGAAGACGAACTATCCTTCAGCTGAGCAGTAATGACACCGCTTTCTTAGGCGAATAATCAGACATGTAGATGTCATTTAGATTCAGGTAGACTTTAATGAGGTAAGAAGATTACCGTTTTTGTCACTTTTCAGCACTAGAATCTGTGATATATCCAGAGAGTGTGTTACGACATGATAGGGTAGAGAAATGCAGTTAAAAGCAAAACTTTTTCTCAAAGGCCGTTCTGACTTGTTTAACTTATCGTATTTGTTAGAAATTGTGGAGGAAATTGTGAGGAAAAATGAAACTACAAAAACAAATCTGCCCATAAAAAGATTTTTCTACATATAAAAATTGAAAAACACATGTATATCAGAAACTGGCATCCATGGCCGAAAGGCTAACGTGTGCTTACTCTGTCTAGTACAACATAGATTCAAGAAACAGATTAATCTCTTTAACCGAGCTTCCATCCATGTAGAACAAGCTATCAGGTAGATTATTCTGTAAGAATTATCTACGACAATACATCAAGTACCTCGTGATAACGCTCCCTTTTAGCTTTATTCAACTTTTACAAAATGAAAGTTTCTCAAGACCAAGTCTGATTTTTAGGATTTATATGCCAGGAAGACATGATCCATCTCTTTAGTTTGTAGTAAACTATATACACACCGTAAAGAATATGGAAAAATTATAAAGATATCTTGTCATTAGTGAGTTATACTATTTGAGGTTTGTGATCAAACGTTTATGAACGTCTATACAGATAACTGAAGAACTAGTTGACAATTGCACTTTAAAAACAGGTTTTGTACCTGTACACAAAGATGCAAACACAATCTAGGCGAGTGATACAAATCTCAACTTCAGTTTGGCTAAGCCAACTTTTTGTGTTATATACACTGCCAATCAGCTGAGTTATGACATGATATTGTTTTAAAACAATATCTATGGAAGTATTAGGTCACTAGATAATTTAAGGTTAACTGCCTACCATCTTATGTTCATTTTAAAATACAGTGTTGCGCTTGACTGTACTAATTCCCTCCGCCCGTCTAATTAATGTTTATGACATTCGACTGCTGTTGTTGATTGTTTTCTCATGGCACGAAGCCCATGGACTGAATGTCAAAAGAGTTCCAAGAAAGGTGGGCGAGACTGAAGCTAGTCTGAACAGGTACCTTCTGCGTCAGTTTACACGTTTGTGTCTTTGATATAGGAACCATAATTATGTTTACGTCAAGGCAAATTGGCACATTGCCAAAATTTTCGAACATTTTGACACCGCCTCCTCCCTATGCGCAAAATGCCTTGACCCCCTCCCGCCCTTCCCTGTACGTGGTGCGTTGAACCATGTAACTTTAAAAAATGTACATAACTTCGACGCAATGCAGTCAGTATTACATAAAGACTGGCGCACACGGGCGAGTAAACAACTTTAATTTCTACCTATTGCCAACGAGTTGACAGGACATTTCAATGTTGAAATCAGTAAACGGCAATTTGAACTATTTGCTGCACACTTATCATCGAGTTAATGTTTAAGCCATCTCATGGGATTAACGTACTAAATTCACATGTGATCTTAATCAGGCACTGTCAGATTGGCGGCAGTTACGACCCCGGCAGATTTATATGGTCGCATCCACATAAGAACTGGTTTTAACATCGTTGAAGTTTCTTACAATCGTCATAGCACTTTCGTTTTCTCACATAGATTTTCTTTCGGATAAGTTCTCCATGGATTCTGATACCGTTTCCAGTTCTGGTCATCCGTAACCGGCTGCCAAGCCATCAAATGTACAAAACGCAAAGAGATTGTTCAATGTAAGGCTTGCCCTGACCTGCCATGCTCTGTCCCGCTTCGTTTTGCACACGATTTGACCTTGATAATTTCCAGTATGTTAGATTTACTTTCACCGCAATGATTCAGAAGTCACACCTTGGACAGATAGACTGACATTACAACTACTTTCTCACTTAAGCCCCGTCTCTCACAGTCGTCAATTTTTACCTGACATTACATGGTTTCCGTTTATATACATAGAAGTATGGACTGTCACTGTTACTTCCCCAGTGCTCAGGTAGAAGCGGGTGCGGACGAGGACGAAGGAGAAAGATAAATCATAGTGTCTAAATATGTTCTACGTAGATGGAGAAAATATATTGTCGTTAATTGCAGCTTTCTTGGATATGAAAAAAAGACACAAGATGCGCATGATCACAATAACCTGGCTCATTTACCTTCAAAATCAATTTAGGGGTCTCCGTGGCTCAGCCGATTAGCGCACTCTCAGCACAATGACCCAGAAGCCTCCCAACAATGCGGTCGTTGTGAGTTCAAGTTCAGTTCGTGCTGGCTTCCTCTCCGGCCTCCCTTGGAAGGCCTGTCGTCTAAGTGAAATATTCTTGAGGACGGCGTAAAACACTAATCAAATAAATAAACCAAATAAATATCAATTCCACAAATGCAGTTTACAGAGCTTCTGAGGTTTTGTATCAATACATATACTTACATTAGTATATGTATTAGTATAAGGGTACGATATTTCTGATGTGCAAGACAAAAGCTAGGATAAGATCGAGTGAATTAAGTGTTCTCCGTTTTCTACATCTTTGCGTAATGCTTTATCAGCGATGATTATGAAGTTAGTGGATCGTTCACAATTTTTAATATATTTGTGTAATATTTTATCAACCATCCTTGGAGTTTGTATATATGTATGAATGCTTGGGTTTTTACGTCGTACTCAACATTTTTTCAGTTATGTGACAACGATGAGTCTTTAGAATGTCTATACCGTGTCTCTTTGTGGCAGGGCGAGACTATGCCGCCAAAGTGCTGCCGCCACTGGTACACCAGACATGTCGCCCCACTCAGTCACATTATACTGGCACCGAGCCGACCAGTTCGCTCTAACCTCTCAGTGCTGACCACCAAGCGAGGCAACAAGTACCAATATTTAAGTCTTTGGAATGACCCAACACAGGATTGCTCTCGGATCTCATTAGAATTTTTCGGTCAATTCAGAAAACAATGAAACATTTCACGAGTAAACTTGGTTTGTGCTTCTTAGTGAAATTGAAGGAATCGCAATACAGAAATAAAACACCCACAGAATAGTTTCTTACATTTTACATGAAGACAGAGCGTGCGATTTTTTGCGTGCAAAATAAAAGTGGGGAACGGGCACAAAACGTGCCTAAAACGCTCATACCTGACGCTCTGGCCTGTCTTTAACGAAGAGTTTCTCTCGTACATGGTTGAACTTTGAGCTTGAGGTACGTCAGAGTTCATGATTGTCAAGTTTGATCCTGTTAAGTTTGTTGCATAATCCCTATGTAATCAATGTATACCTGGAAAACAGAAGAATGAATACAAATTATATTAAAGAGATTACACCGGAGAAAACAGTAATCAGCGCAAATCCATTCAATTTTTTGTTACTATTTTTGAATTGCCGTTTATTATTACCTTTCAAAAACATTAGTCTCGTCTGTAAAAGTGTTACGGTTGAAATTCTGTAATAAAGTTCCTGAAGTTTCTAATGCTTACCCACTTTCACAAGGCCTCGTAAGTGGTTTTTTTCTTGACTTTTCCCTCTAGATCATAGCGCCATAAGGCAACGTCATTTACGAGAAAAGATACGAAGATTTGTGACAGGTGCTCCTAGAAATGACGCGGTCGTTATTGTATATGTTAACATAATGATATACATGTAGGTGTATATCTGAATGTAATATTGGTACCGATGTATGAAATGGTGCACAGCAGTGTGATAAGGGCAGCCTAGACCTCTAACTTTATGGACAGCCAAGGTCCGTCAACAACCTGCGGATTGTCGTGGGTTTCCCCCGGGCCCTGCCCGGTTTCCTCCCACCATAATGCTGGCCACCGTCGGATGAGTGAAATATTCTTAAATACGGCGTAAAACATCAATGAAATAAATATATACTATAAAACTGATATAACCTGCACCCTTCTTTCCGAAAACTTCAAACTTTCCCCCCTGAAGTGTATCTACACATTTTAATTCTAATAAGTTTTACGTTGAAAAAATAGTTCTTGTGGTTTGTAGGTGTAAAAATTTGATGACCATATATAGTGTTAACTAACGGAATTAATACGTAAATGGATGTCATTCTGCTTGAAATGTACCTCAGGATCCGAGCTTGCCTTGTTATAATTAACATGCACACGTGTTCTTAAGAGTTTATAAATAATGATGTAATATGCGACGATCACACTCGATGTTATCCAACAGTTTTCTGAGATATTTTGAATACGAAATGAACTTTGTGCTGAGCATAAGATCGGAAAGAGCTTTTGTCTCTGCTACCCACGAGGTCTTCGTTTCAGGCGTGTGTAAATACTAAAGTACAAACAAGATAAATGTGACAGCATGATCGATGTTTCGCAGTTTGTTTGAAACTTTTATACTCTTTGTTTGCTCTTATTCTAAAAACACAAATGCTGTAGCCCAGTTATTTATTTGTAAAGTAATTGTTTCACATCAAAATCGCTAATGATAGAAAAACGTATGTTATTATTAAAACACATGGATTGCATTCATGTTGTAGTTTTTCATTAGCCAAAGGGTCACGCCGTTAACAATCAATCGCATTTTACACTCTTTTGATACAGAAGAACATTAATCGCATGTGTGAAAACCGAGGGGGTGGGGTTGTTTAATTAAGATCTTTGTGTAAAGTCGATCTCCACAATTGAGTAATGACCGTAAAACAGTTTCTGATATAGAACTTACATTTTATAAGGAATTGCTATTGGACGGCAATTAATACCTAGTGTTAATGGTATTTGACTGTTATTGTTGATGGTTCCTTAAATATGTGAAGCTATTTCAAGACAAAAAAATAGCCCATGGACTAAGTTGATGCAAATCGGGCCAACAAAGGCAACTAAATTAAACATGTGCTGACTTGTTCTTCATGCATCCTGTAAAAAGAATTCCACGAAAGTGGATCGAGACCACAGCTGGTCTGAACAGGAACGGCCAGGAGGCGCGTGCACGTAGGCCAAAGGCATAACCAGACCCCTTTCAAACCGATCGGATTCCAATTCTGACGAAAGAAAAATACCCTTTTGTGTCAGACGTCTTTATTCTGCAGAAGAATGACTCCTGAAAGAGGTTATTACTGGGTCTGGGGATATAGCACACAAACAAAAGCATACCATACACAAGAACACGCCAATTGCGCTCATGTTTCACTCATGATGTGGTCCGATGGTTTTAAACACGGGTCATGTCATGTCATTTTGTAACATGGCGGACTCCTGTAACATCCGGTTACGTCATCTTGCACATTGAGAACATGAATATTCAACAGCTTATCATTACAGTAACCATGATTTCCTGGCTTCTTTAAAAGAAGAAGAAAAAAGAAAACAATGACAAAAACCACCACAAATCAGCTTTTCTAAGGCAATATTATTTTACAGAGCATATTACTGTTTCATATAAATGTAGTTTTCTCTGCGTTAAAACATATTAAATGGATTATTTGCGACTATTTGTTTGAGGAATGAGCGAAACCCGGATGGTGAAACGAAGATCAGAATGCGTGGCAACCGGTCAGACTTGTTTATTTACTTTATTGGAGTTTTATGCAGTACCTAAGAATATTTCATATACACGATGGTGGCCTGCGTTAAACCTTTGTGAAGAATCCCAATGTCGATGTTTGTAGCAAACTAGATCAGTCCCCAAAAGCCTCAAACTCCACCCGTTTAACCAGAACATATATCCCTGCCAGAAGTAGATACTGTGCATCTATGACGACTATCTATATTGAAAGGCAAAGCAAAATCAGGCAACAATATAGAAAGTCTATATAGATGCTCAGTTTCTAGCCTGAAGCAACCCCTTCAGTTGAGACCATGACAACATGGACATGGAAGTAGTTTGCACGTAAACCCAAGCGAAGTAGCAACACTAGTTTCTCGAAAGACGTGTAACGGTCTTTAAAACGGTCCTGTCTTTAGAAATGCTCTCTCAATAGTGAAAGAAATTAACGTCATGTTCAGTTATTCCCTATGAAGCCATCAATGGTAGCACTAGGGGAGAATATTTGACAGTCATATCAGACTGAGGGGATATTAACATTACTGCCAATAACATATCTCTAGTCCCTTTCAGAAAGTTGGCTACCTCCTTAATATATTTGACTTAAATGTATGTGCTTGCAATAACCATTTTTCCTGGATGTACATTTGGTCTTCTACACACACACTTGTGTAATATTTATATCGCAACACCAGAGTATCTACACATCGACTTGTTGGATTATTATTGCGAAAATAACCCAGATTATTTTGTCTAATTCATAATGGAAAATGTCACCAGTGGAAAACACTGACTGGTGTACAACACATTGTTTGTGTGAATGTGCTTCGTACAATTGGTTTCTACAAATTGCTGTACGTTTTCTTCAGCCATAAGAATTAACAGTTTTATAAATAATTTATCTCGGCACATTTAATCTGTTACAGGTTGTTTATTTTTTATATGTTGTTGGGAAATGGTCAAAGCCTTAAGAGCCTTCAAAAATCTTGTTGACAATTGTTACCTCTGAGGAAGCACAAAGAAATAAATTACACCGACATGCGCACAACGCGGTATTACTAGGTTTCTATTTATATACATAGGCTACGAATTTATAGGTGTGACACACCACCCCACGCTCACACCCTGCACGCGCTGATTTGGGATACAGGTAAGCTACCTGTATATTTAACCTTGTTTTTTCTGAGTAGGCACTATTTACAGGATATGACAATATTTTAGAAGTTGCTTTTTCGGTCTGGTTTCTTGAGGAAGCTTATATAATAACATTCGTACGAAAAACATACAGATTTCTAATACCATTGGTATAGACTGGTGCTTCCTTGAAGGAGCGTGTATGATCTGATATGAAGTAAATCATCGGCTGTCTTACTGGAGAAAACTATTGCTTTGTTTATGATTACAATGAAGTCCATGGAATATAATGTAAAGGTGCACTTTCATTTTCTCTTTAGCTCTGTGACGGCCATTCACACATATTGCTGTGTCATGTCTTCTGTACAGAATTTCCTTAACATTATTTAAAGCAGGGAAAACAAGTGAGATTGAATAGTATGTGCTTTACGATGTCTTTGGTACAATGCTTCTTTGAGAGAGACACCATGGGTATAAAACAGACATTCTGTTACACGGGAATAATTCCCACGAGAGCATTAACTTTAGTTTTGTCCACCGGTATACTTTCTCGACACACTTGGTCACGAAATAGTGAGAATACACAAGGGAGAGTTAGACTGAATAGTGTGTCATTTCTGATATCACTGTTATACTTCTTTCTTGAGAAACGACACTTCAAAGTTGTGGGTTAGTTTGGTTCCCCGAACTAGGATGAATCAGCAACGGCGAGTTAAACTGAATAGCGAATCATTCCTCATGTCAGAAGCTCTTTTACTTTCATTTTCACTTCAGCCTGTAATGGACACTTACAGCTATACATGCATCTAAATTTGTTATCATTCTTGAGTACGACGTAAAACACCAATGAAATGAATAAATAAATAATTATTGTTATCTAAATAGGTACAATTAAATTAATATGACTATCTTTGAAGTTCTGTGATAACCTCGCTCATCGAATTATGGTGAATCAGCAAGGGCGAGATAAACTGAATAGCGTGTCACTGGTATGGTGCTTCCTTGAGGTAGCTACAGATGTATGACCTTGGTGCGGTATAGGTACTGTCGAGAGCGACAGAAATGACGTGAAACACTGGCAGTCTTGCTGGAGACAGCCACTGGTTTGTTTATGATGACAATGGAATAGAACGATTCATATTCTCTTTAACTCTGTAATTGCCGTTCACACATATGGCTGTGGCATCTTTCTTTTACAGCGGACTTAATATGTTAGAGACCGTGTTCATGTTTGGATTTCCTTCTTAAGGAGAATAAGCTCGAAGAATTTAGGAAGAAGAAGGCATTTAAATGACATCGATAGGATCTTGTATTTGGGAAGTTAATGACAACAACGAAAAACAAAAAGTAGTCAGCTATCGGAGACACATTATTTTTTTAACCACTTTCTGGTCAACATAGTATGATAAAAAGATTTCCAGTTAGCATTAGTTTGTGCTAATTTGTTTCTTAAATGACGACTGAAAATTGGGAAAATTGCCTTTTCAAATCATCTTTCCGGTCAACTGACGATGATATGTTGACATAAATAAGACCGGGTAAATACTTTGCTGAATGGGCTCATACCACAATTTTGGCTACAGTCAACCGCTTCTTGGCAAACTCGATTTTTGTACACACTACATTCGAATCTGTGGTTTGCTTTAAGTCCAGCGAAGGTGGATATATATCTTTCACTGGCTTTGTTATATAAAGGTTGATTACCGCTGGCAAATCAACAATATAACGTATGGTTAATGAGAAAGATCGAGCCTGATGAAGATTACTCTTTAATCATCGTAGTGTTACCTCCACTTAACTAAATTGACTAACCAGATAGTTTTGCTTCAGGAGGATAGTGAGTTTACGAGTTTTTCATTAAGATTCAACAAAATTTTACAAAGCCACGGAAGCACATTAAGATGAGAAAACTTCTTATTGATGTAAATACGTGCCCTATGTATAGCAATGGTTCTTTTCACTGGTTATTTATGACTATATGTTAAATATCACATTGTCGTCACTGGTTTAGTTCATCTCCCTATACACCTTGTATCTTTGTTACTAGGATTTCCTGCCCTGAAGAGGATCAGTCAACAGGTTTCACAGACACACAACTTACTTGAACACAAGTACGTATACTTATTTTTTAAAGATATTTTACACACAGAGTCAGTCATGTACGCAAATAATAGTTAGCATTCATCAAACAACAAAAGAAAAAGACTGATGACGGGGACGATTTTTACGATATTGGTTTTACGTAGCACTCAAGAATGTTATACTTATTCCACGGCGGCCAGCATTAAGGTTGGAAGAAACCAGGGAACAGTGCCCGGAGGAAACCCAATCTCCATGTCTTTAGGGATAGCCGAAATTATGGGACGCATTAGGGGTGTCTGAGGGTACTTATGCAGAAGCTAATATATTTGGCAAGTATGGCCGGGTTTTAATCTTGTATTTGTGCTCCATGCAGAAGTACTTTCTGTTTGTAACTCCTGTGTTTAAGTTAGACCCATTTGGGGACCCATTACAAGGGATCCTGGGTGGTGGTGGAAGAAATCCATGCATGAGTATTTCAGATGGCTGCCTAAATAGCCCTGCACTCAGATACTGGTACCTCCTTTGTTTACGCTCAAGGCCCTGGTTTCTCGATCACTCTCTGCCCGTCGTATATGCTCTGTTGTTCTGAAGAAGCGCTTGTCCAAAGCAATGCTTGCAACTTCACTAATGTCTTCGATTTCACAACATCTACACATGACCAAAATTCCGGGGGGTTAATATGTATATCTTTTGTTACCTGATTCCAAATGTAAAATTTGTGTTGCATATATGGGAACTTATCAGCGAAATGTACAGGCAATATGCGGCAACATTAACAAATGCGCACTGATAGGAACATCCCGGACTCCATGGCCATAATATGATTTATATATAGAGATGTTCTATTCACACCTGTTTATATAGTTGAGGACACAGCTTACAGTATGGCGAGCTGATCGTTCAACCAAGTGCCAAGGTTTAAGTCATCAAAGTTTCTAGAAATTTGTTGTGTCAAAGTGCTGTGATTATAAGTTTTGTGGAAACGTACAGCAGACTGTTAAAGACATGGAGTTAGTTCTGAGCTGCAAGTGGTCGTTTTAAAGAAATATATTAACTTCAGTTGACACTGACCTTGTGTTTTAGTTCTTTGTCTACTTTTTTTCCTTTCCAGTGTCAGATACATTGAAGTGAGTATCGCAGTAACCAACTAACAAGCTACATTATGCTGTTCGAATTAACACATTGGGTACGCAGTGAACCAGTCACCTGTATGCAGTGTGTCACTCGTATATACGCAGTGTACCAGTCACCTGTATGCAGTTTGTCACTCGTATATACGCAGTACGCCAGCCGTATGTAGGCAGTGGTCCATTCATGCATAGGCAGTGTGCCAGTCGCTTGTATGCAGTGTGTCACTCGTATGTAAGCAAAGCGTCAACCGTATGTAGGCAGTGTGCCATTCATGCATAGACAGTGTGCTAGTCTCCAGTAAGCAGTGTGTCACTCGTATGTACTCAGTGCATCAACCGTATGTATGCAATGTGCCATTTATGCATAGGCAGTATCCCAGTCGCCTGTATGCAGTGTGTCACTCGTATGTACTCAGTGTGCCAGCCGTACGTAGGCAGTGGACCAAACATGCTTAGGCAACGTTCCAGTGAACTGTACGCAGCGCGTCGGTCGTATGCACTTAGTGAGCCATTCATGCATGGGCAGTGCACCAGTCGACTGTACGCAGTGTGGCACCGTATGTCCTAACTGAATCAGCCGTATGTAGGCAGTGGGTCATTCATGCATAGGCAGTTTGCCAGTCGCCTTTCTGAAGTGTGTCACTCGTATGTAGGCAGTGTGCCATTCATGCATAGGCAGTATGCTAGTGGTGTGAACACAGTGCCCTGGACGTTTTCATAAAGACAAAGTATACAAATCCTAATAGGGTGTGCCATGTAGGGAACAAATAATATTCATTTAAATAAATAAAGGCCTGTTAATACTGCATTTCAGTTAGTACCCATTGAGATACCAACATGATGGTGGAATATTGCTCTGCCAAATTTCATGTAGATGTTGTTAATCAGAGATTAACTGCCCCGGTGGCGTAGTGATTGGAGCGTCTGTCTCGAGGTCGGTTGATCTGCTTTGGTTGCCGCCCCGCCTGGCGCTCAGTACTGAGCGCTCTGGATTGGTCTACCCGGTGTCATGACAATGTGAACGGGTGGAGTGTCATGTGTAGTGTTGTAGACGATAAATTCAACATAAATCGCCGTTGGGATCTTGTACACATATATGGCTTTACTATACCATTATTCATAACCAGCTGGAAAGCTTTCTGTACTATCACACAGAGATGGGTCAGAATGTTCAAACCGGCGTACAGATTGGTAATCAGTTGCAGTTTGTTGCGCTAAGTTGTATTCAGATGTTATCAGATGTTATCGGGTTCAACCTGAAGTGAAAACAGACAAACACTGAATTACGTTAGTATTTATGAAGTGTCAGACAATACGAAACTTTACGGTAATTTACCAAAAAACAAGGTTTTATATCCTCGTAATTCTGAAATATGTACACACTAAACACTACTCATATTTCTTAAACAACATACTACAGATACAGTATAAAGCATCAAACAATAAAAAAGTAAGTATTTATTTCACATTCCAGCTATTTTACATAAACATTTTGTTGTTGCTGTTACGTCCAACCACGTGATATGTGCTCACAAACTTTATGGCCACAAAAGTCAGCTTCACGCCTACATCAGGGAGTTACTTCACAGCCCTTGCGACAATTACCGCTTTACAAAAAGACAACACTAATGCTATTTCAATTATTCAGTTACAAAGCCTAAAAAATGAAAGACTCAGAAAGTAAACGTTATCCGAACTACATGTCAACAATCATTCCCCCTCACTCCCCCGTTCCATCCAAAACCTTAACTGTTTACTACCCAAAATGTGGAGTGGGACTATCCGCCATCAACAGGTGTCTTCGGCATGACTTTCAAGTGACGACAGTATTCATCTAATATATATATTAGATATATTATATATTAGATATATATATGTGTGCATTCTAAGGATTCTATGGACATAGTCATATGACTGAAAGCACAACGTAAAGCGTAAGCATATACATATACATACACTAATCAGAGATTCGAACAGTTCTACAAACCGTGCAATATCCAAAGAATGGCATCCTGGGCTGGGTTTCGCACTGAATAAAGGTCTTCTGATTTGTGACTTTTATGATATGATGGTTTGAAACACGATGGATTAAATTTTGATCGGGGATTGCAGTGTAGAGAGCCGAGAAGTTCGACCTCGCGAGGACCCAAAATATACCACCACATGCAGCTTGGACTTTCCTCTGCAGCATATCAAAAAATCAACCTAGCATGACCACCATTTATTTGAGCAGTTCCTTCTGAAAGTGAGGTAATACCATTTTGTCATCTGAGTAACCGTGGTAAAAAGTTTTCAATTCTGTCAAAAGCAGAGAAAATTCTGATATATTTGAACTAGGTGTGAAATGAGAGTGTAGACATTTACAGTGTAACAACAACCTAGACTGTCTGTGTGGCAGTATTACCCAGTCAGTGCTCTATCACTCTTCAATTCGGAGCCAAATCTTGAACTCGACAGCTCCAATTCCGCACGTGTAACCTAAAGGCTTGCATGTAATGCGCGTCATAGCCTTTGTCAAAACGAGGCTTATCACCGTTATTTCTGAAACCTGGAGTAAATAACAGTGTACATAATTATAAAAGTCAGATTTCTCACGCAAAATACCTTCTAAACAGTACGATCGTATTTCCAGAATTATGAAGACATAAAGGGACAACATGCAGCCTTTGAAGGATAGGTATGGACATGTGTGTGCATTCACCACTTTGTCCGAATCTGATGATTTATTCGCCTTCTCTCTCCACACCAAGGTTGTTGTATGTATTTAATACAGGCAATTCACAATATTCATTTTTTGATATTCTCGCCGCCAAGTTCACGTTGCCCTATGAACCCTCTTTTTCATAAACTACGAATCAATACTCTAACGTGGTTTTAGCTTTTTTTTCCATGTATTTCCCCTTTGCACCTGTAGCAGGTTGTTATATGGAGAAGTGCATCGCATTGTCGTTTGCTTGTGCCCATGTTCGCCTGTCACTGCTAGTTTATATGGCGGGCGGGTTGCAGTATGGGGCGATTAGTGGTCACTTGACCTTTATGACCCACAACGTGCAGAGCAGGCTGTGCTAACGACCAAAATTTTCGTTCCTTTTAAATGGCTGACTTGCATACAGCTCTCAGCACGTTGTCATATAAAAATTCAATGACAATCGGCGATATAAACATTCAGTGACAATGGGTCACTGAATCTTTACTGTTGCTATACTTATACGGTTGTCCGAAACATGTACCTAACATTATCTTGCTTTACACTTTCATAAGCAATAAAATGAAAGAAATTCATGAAAGAAAAGTTAGTGTCAGTCATTCTGATACCTTTAATGTGACAACAGCTATAGGTTTGGCGGGATTTGATTTATTTGACAATTTTTGGGAATGCAATTGGTTTAATCATAGATCCTGTCAGTTGCTATGTTTGTCAGACATCTGATCAACAGACATTTAGGAAGGTTATTAATTAAATAGTTTTGCTTGCTGACGAAGATGTGGCCTTCGCCGACATAGTAATGATTGGTGAGCTTTCGGCAGACCTGGCATAAGGTTTGCAGGTGTCTTTCAGAAAAAAAACCATTAAGACAGTCATTTCGTTCAAGTTACTATGAAAAATCGTATACGTCTGTCACATCAGTGAGACCGTGGAAATGGGGGCTGATGACCACGTTGTTGAAGAATAGTACCACCATGCTGTGGATCTTAGTTTGCGTTGTACGTCTACGCTGTTTGGAAAAAAAACTACTGTCGCTTGGATGCAAGCAGGTGTGTCTACTTATAACAGGGTGGCAAAATTATGTGTGTTTCTCTTCCTGTCTATCAGACTCCAGTGTTTCGGTAATAAATTTAAAGCTATTGGTATCCTATTTCTTCCGTGTAAGATAGTTTTGGGTGTTCCTCTCGACCATTATACACTAGCTATTGAACACAGCTCTCAAAAAATAGACATATTTATGATGAGTTAAGAATGAGGGGCTTAAGTAAAATGAATCACCAAAATTTTCGTCCTCACGGAATGAATGTTCTGTGACTATAGGTGTACAATTGAACTCCCCGAAATTTGGCATCTCTATGAATGTCAAGCAGGGTCTCGTTTTGTTTATTTGCAATTGCTTTCGAAAACATGGTTTACATTTACGTGTACAAGTTTACCTAAATGGCAAATCGTCGACTTTAACTACATCTACATGGATCCCCGATTAAATCCGGTGGCCCGACGGCTAAATACTGCCAGACTGGTGGATGTGATGCGATCTTCTAGGATGGGTTTTCCTTGTCAACATCAAGAAACTTCATCGATGGTAAAGCTTATGGAAGTGGTTTGCTAATAAATGCTGGCAAGATAACAACGTCATTTACTTTCTCGAAAGAACTCTTATTATCAAATTGCGCCGAGGAAGTAACATTTACTGTGCTTTGGCCGGATTTCCGAAACTCGTGTGTTTTGCACATTTTTTGCATGCCGTGCGCTAACGTTGCTGCATCCCTCAATAAAACATCAACTTCGCAAGTTGGCCAAAATGCATTCTCAGACTTGGAAAATATTAATATTTATAAGGTGTATAAATGTTGTTGTTCGCTGATACATGGATAGGAAAAAGAATGTGGGGCCTGCCTCTCTTCCCCGGGTGACCTCACATTTCATCTGTATTTAATACTGGCAATTTTAGGTATCGATATCTCGCGAACCACCGGGTCTTTGTTAAAGATTGATTGGTAATTTAATTGGAATAATGTTCTCTATGTACTGAACAACAGCAGGCGTCTGTGATGTGCATTTGCTGGAAACTAAGAGACGCGCTGTTGTTTTTCTGCTGTAAGACCCGGATGTGCCATACGCGTTAGAATCTATGTGACTCTCTTTACACATAGTTAGGTACATCTTATTTAATCTTCGTGTATTATATTACATACATGTATACATGTATTATGTGTAGTTTCTGTATGTGATTAGGCCTGGTTTAAACCAATCCTTGCAATCTTGCAATTTGTAGTATACAAATGATATTGTTGAGCACAAGGATTAAGCAATAAGACAGGGATTTGGCCCACAGTTGATACTTTAACTAAGCATCTCCGAGGCCTGGTCCTTTTGCATTGTTTTCATACTGTTGTGTGCATATGTTAAATGTGATGACAACACAGCGTTTTGAGTAATTCTAGACCAGTGACATCCAGTATATTACATTTAACATCACTGCAATTTTTTACCTAATATTGCTCAAGCCGTGGTGGGGGTGTGTCTGGTGTTACTTCTTAAATACTTATATGTTAGAGTAAAACCCTAAACGAGGTACATTGACCAAAGGCCGGATTTCATTGGTAATGCGTCACCATTTGCCAACTGGAACACTGCTGTGGCTGCACTGGTTTCACTCACTATGCCGTAGTCTTTTATAAAAATAAAACTTTCTTACATTTGTATTTTTACAATTTTAAAACATATATAATAAATGCGTGTTTGTGATAAAGTCTTAATTTTGATATCGTTGTAAATGCTATACCCACCTGACAATGCCTTCCTGTTTAATTCAATCAATTTAACTCTTTTAGGCCCTTTTATGTCCTGATTTAGGAAGTTGTGCCCCAGAACAAAATTTGCGCATGACTTGTATCTCAGTGCCTCTAACCATTGTGAAAAAGAAATTTTTCGGGACTCGACTCTTGTGGTTAAAACAATAACATTGTTTTACTCGAGGTCTTTGAGGCACTGATGTTGAAAAAATGAAGGCTTACTTGGGTTGTCTTGCGGCAGTTGTGTAATGTTTACTGGGCTTGCAGGCTAAATTTTGGTTCAGTGAGGGAGGTAGTGGCTTCTAGTCTGGCTATGTTACCTACATCTTGGGAGCCCATTTTTAAATACATGGAAATGGTTCATTAAAAACATCAGATAATTTAATTCATTATATCGACTCCAAAAGACACGTGACAATAGCGCATACACCGGTCAGTCTCGTTGCGTTCGTCCAAGCAGTGGGTCAAAACTGTAAAGGTAATAAAGCTTTTTCATCGGTAACTTTGAGCTGCTTTATTGATGACGTTAAATAACAGGGAAAGAGCTTAAAAATTAACTGTGTCACTGAAAGGCACTGCAGCTGACTAAAGTGGGTTGTAAGAAGGTTATACCAGCAATTAATATAATGCGTGCAGCTCTTTTCTGTAGCTTGGTAAACATTTCACTGATTGCGACTCAACTTCTGCCCCAGACACTACAGCAGTAGTGTTAGTCAAGGTATGGTGGTATATAGGCTTATATAGGTGGTATATAGGCTTAAATTATTGCACAAGAGAATTTACTTTAAGAAAATGACCAAAATGTGATAGGATTTCACACTATTTCACTTAGCGCCAGCATTATGGTGGTAGGCCACCGGGCAAACCTCGAGGGAAACTCACAACCATCCGCAGGTTGCTACCACACCTTCCCACATACGGCCGGAGAGGAAGGCAACATGACCCTAGAACTATGTCACAATCAGAGTGTGCTTGTCGAGGAAATTTGCGTAGTTTTATAGAAGTGGCTGCAGCATTGAAAACTTACGATTGTTTTGTTTTGTTTTTTATTATTTTATTTACAGCACAATAATCCATGCTAAGAATGTTCACAGCCGGGTCCAAATTGTGCGCAAGGTAAGAAACAACTGACAACTTCGTAATTAGTCAACATTTCCCCCTAAATTTTTCAAACACCTCTTAAATGCCAGTTCGGAAAGGTTGATTTCGTAATCCAAATAATTTTCAAATTGTTTATAGTTTCACGATAGAATACGAAACAAAGCAATAATTAGTTTTATGAAATATAGACAGGTAAGTTTGCGGTCGAGTATGATATACTAGGAAAAGCTTGGCCACTCAGCTATTTCTCGGGCGGATTATTGGGAAATGGAGGTCATATGGTAGAATCTTAGCACATTTCAACCCACCATCAGATCTCAATAGACCTTAAGTGCTTATCTTTGGATAAAGTGTTTCTATTTTACTACCTTTCGGAATCTGTTTTCCGCTGGATAAATGGTCGAGCTCATCTGGAAACGCAGTGCGTTTACATGTGTAAAATGACTGCTCCCAAGTGGACTTGAGTATAAGATTACTCTCAAGTGCACTGGGAAACTTCTAACTTCATCGACCCTATTTATAGACCAAGGTAAAGTTACTGGATGGTATGATCGTGAACGTCTTTACACTCTATGTACAATGGCACGAATCTAAACATAATGACGTAAACCAAGAAGCCTCGAGAACAGGCGACTGAATTCCAGTGCGGGCTATGGCGTACACCGAGGGAAAAATGTAGGTCAGACACTGAACTGATTAGGGCAAAAACTAAAAAACTAAAATAAAACAAAAAAACAACAACAACAACAACAAAAAAACAGTACAGTACGTTAAAGACTGGGCTCGTAACCATCTATATATGTGGATGTGCAAATAAGCTTTGCCAGGGATTTTAAATAAGTACACCTCTCTTGTTAGTGAACATGGATGTAGTGTTAAGAATCTCTGGGACTCTACTTCACACTTACGTTTAATTCCACCCAAACCGAGGTTAGAAACCGTATGTTTATTGTTCTGAGTAAGACCACCAATTTGGATACATGAACAGTTGCAATCACAGCGCAACTGAGATACGCGATGATACACGATTTGGATACTATTCAATTCGTCAGCCTAGAACATTCATTGAGTCTTTCCGTCGCCATTAAAAGCTGTTGATTGCTGCTCTTTGCATGATTTAATCCTAATTTCCTACTTCATATATTTTCTTAGTTTATTTGATAGGTTCTGTTAAACGTTGTTTCGGAAACAGCTCATGCTATTAGTGACCCAGAACGCTGTCTTTGGTTGGTGGCTCATGTACCAATTAGACACAGTTATTGAGCAGAGTGTCGAATATTCTCGACACATCGTCCTTGCACCGAAGACGTTTGAATGTCCTTTTTCAAGCATTGGGTTAATAAGAAAAGAACTACACCATATCGTCTTAAGAACAGTCCGAAATGTAGTAAAGTTAATCGGGTATTTATTTCATTATTTGGTGGACAGTTTTTACGAGTTTATCTCCAGTTTCTCTTTAATTTGCCAACATTCAGTGTGTTTTCGACCTCACGATATCTTCTTATTAGATACTTAAGGTACGTTTCGAGCTCTAGAAATTTTCTGTGGTGTATTTGCTCGTGTCTACTAGTTCCATTTTATTTTGACACGTCAGCTGGAAGTGGCGAAGCAGCCAAATATGGCTTGCTATTGTACAGGTATAAGTATACGTGTCGTTTCAAATAAATTTGTCTCTCTGTTTGCTGTTACGCTTGTTTGTATAGTACTTCCTAAGGTCGTGTTTTGATCCGATAGGAGAATGATTCCCTTGTAAAGAATGTGGCGATAGGCATAGGCATGTTCGCACTGGGTTGGATAGCCCATTCTTGGATATCTGAGAGCAAGGAAACAGAAAAGACGAAAGAACGGTCACAGAAGAGTTAGTCTGATTAAATTTATGCAGCGAAAGAAAGGTAATATGTCTTGTTTAATACTGAAACTGATCGCAGTCTAAAGACTGTTTTGTGTTTGGACCTGATTGGCAAAGCCGGGTATTTCAATCCAGCTTCTGCTGAATGAGGTACATGTAGCTGATACTGGTACATTTAATAATTATCTGCCAAAATGTCTTTTAGAACAGAATATAAACTGGTGACAGATTCGTTAAATAGTTAAGCAAATACATCAACATTTCAATAGCGTCTTACGACATTGGCAACAATGCTGTCGGTAAGATGTCAAGCAGCCAATCAGTATAGAAGTGAGGTTTGTGCCTCGCCAGTGAAACTTTCAACGGGATGGCTGGTAGTGCCTTCTAAAGTTGTGTTTATTTATTTGATTGGTGTTTTACGCCTTACTCAAGAATATTTATAAAATTCCATTCGAACCGATATGCTGATTGAATCCCAGCCTTGTACAGGGGAGGTCAAGCGTCCTCAGCCTCCACTGTTCTACAAGTCTTATGCATCTTGATAACAGCAAATCTGATTATTAGAAAAATTCTTATTTATTATTCAGATCTCTTCTGAGAAATAGTTACTATTCAGGTTTTATTGACTACTATAAACGTTTTCCATTCTACAGGGCTGCAGCCAGGTCAGAATCAGGGGAGGATGTGATTTAACAACCAATGGTATGATTCTGACTTTGGAAAATTGGAAGAACAGAACATCGCCATAATACGATCGATTGTATCCTAGACATTTTGAGTTATAGTGCCCTTCGTTCTTACATAGCCATTAATTAGTGACTCTTATTAGTGAAATAATGAATCATGTATGATTAACACAGTTATGCTACTTTTCCTTCATTGTGGATTGTATGAGTTTTTCTGTTTGTATAAGCTTTACCTAATGCATGTATTAATCTCAGGATACATAATCATTTGGAAAACGTACCAGGTCCAATCGTACCCCAGTTGAACACATGACAACTATCGTTAACATTTAATACTTGTTCTTTCTATATTTGTAGTGAGGTTTGGGGATCAGAAGCATAAAACAACAGTAACTGTAGGTCTACAACAGAGTGTCATTATTTTAAGTATTCTGTGGATAAACTTTCATAGTTTTTCATCTTTGTGAAATTATAAAGAGTCAAACGAAGCAGACATGTTTGTGAAAACTTATCACTCTTTTGGACAATTTCTACTGACAACTTATTTGTTTAAAATGCTAGGGAAGTTAAAATTCCGAATGTGTTTGTATTTTCCTTTGTAATTACTTATTACAACTTTCCATAACTGAAAAGATGTTTTTTTATTTAATTTTTTTCTTGATCAACACATGTAGAATGCGGTCCAAACTGTTCCCCGTTGTTAAGATTTGTAACGTTGACCGGTATATAACTTTCTTTTGTCTCTTGCATAAAGTTGTGCGTGTCTTTATATGGGATTATTATAACGAGCTTTATTTTACAGGCGACCATTCCGGCTCAGATGTTACAGCGCTGGTTCGATGCAACTGTCGAGCCCTTAATCAATGACATCTGGTGTTCACACCCAGTTTTGCGTAGTCAGTTGCAATATTTAGGCAGGAGGTTTATCAGCTGCCTGAGGAATGTCGCTGGTTCACCACGGCTATATAATATCACCTGACCGCCTTTATAAAATGAAAACTTTTCAACGGTGTTAACCACCATTCAAGTAAAAGCATAAATCTCGGTGTCGAAACCGACATTCATATACCAGCCGAAAGCCAAAATGGGTTTTTCGGTTCAATTATTGCAAGACTTTTGGCACGAGTGTTCCATCTCGTAATATTTATGAATGTGTTATGAGGAATCCATGAAAACCACAGAAGAAACGTTGACGTCATGTTGAATTGTAGTTTCACTGATGTTAAGCTCTAAAAGAAAGATGTATTGCCCGAACATTCGAACATTAGGACAGAGAACAATCTGTAAGACAACGCTGAGATAAACATCGCCAAAACTGTCACAACTATAAAGCTCGTGTAAACTGTAAAGTGTGCATGGCCCATTTATGGCGAGCGCGTATGAACTGAACTTTGGGTGCAAAAGACAATTTATCAACGAATTTAACCATCCTGACACTAAGCTGGCAACAAGGACACACGTCTGTTATATTACACTTTGGTGAAGTAAGGCAGACTACCACAGGCAATGGCCGCTGGTTCAAATCGCCAATAGGCTTGTTGCATATTTCTGGTAAACAGATGTACACTCATCCATTGCGAACAACAGGAGGTGCGTACGCACAATAAAGTTAACAAAGTCTTAACATTTCACTCTGAACATGCTGAGCTCGACAACTAAAATTTCCACCCCTGTTCGTGGGGCATTGGCCACGGTAATCGATCGGCGATGCTTGTGTGGCAATTGGCGCTGTCTAACGTTCGCTGCAGACTAGTTAATTCTCTTCCACCAATTTGATGTACATACCTGTATGGGAGCTGTGACAAAGTTACACAGTAACTTGCCAAAGGCTGTTGGTTTAAATTCCACCACGACTCAGTTGGTTAGCGAGTTAGCGAAGCGCAATGACCCGGAGGCCTCCTAGCAATGCGGTCATTGTGAGTTCAAGTCCAGCTCATGCTGGCTTCGTCTCCGGCCGTCAATGGGTAGGTTTGCCAGCAATTTGCTGATGGTCGTGGGTTTCCCCCGGGCTCTACCCGGTTTCCTCCCATCATAATGTGGTCGCCGTCGTATAAGTGAAATATTCTTCACTACGGCGTAAAACACCAATGAAATAAATAAATAAATATATAAATTCCATAACGTTTAAATCTCATTTTTGTTAATAAGGAAATGAGAGAAGTTACACGAGCAGAAGCTACACCTTTTTTCCTGTTAAAAGCGGATGACTTATATTCTAGACACCATCGCTTACCTGTCGGTTTACAACCACTTTTCAATTACATTAATTTTAAACTGCTAGGGTTTAAACCTTCAATTTGAATTCTGTGTGAAAAAGTAATAATTTTATAAATTTACTTCAGAGACCATTGATTAAGCAATATAATACAGTTTAAAAGCTCAGTTGTCATGGTTGCCTTGTACTGTAAAACTGGAACTATTTCTTATGGCAGCAAACGGATTGGAGAAAGAACCGATTTCGTTTTTTCCTTATATTCGAATATAAACGTGCTAGAGTGCAAAATTTAGCAGGATATTTGTACAGACTGAATGAGTTCACAACATTCACTGATGGTGTAAGGTATCTCTAAGCTGAGCGGAAACACAATAAGCACATGGCTTGCTCAACTCGCAGATAACGATAATCCTTAGAAAAGTAACAAAAAAAAAGGAACACGAAGACACATTGACAAGTTCAGTATATATAATTAAATAATATAATCTAACTTACAATAATATACAAGAACAATGTAAACGATAACAAAATATACAGAAGATCACAACTCCGGTTGAAATATCAGGCGACTAAAAGCGAGTCTCAGTATACAGAAATAGGGAAAGGCACAGTTCCCGTGTATTTCAGAAGTGAGGGGTATCACTGGCGTCCATGTGACGATCGGTCGTAAGTGCGGCAAGCCGACTAGCAAATGCTCTTCCTAGGAAACGGATAAACGGAAAATGCCCGAAGTCCTTTGCTGGGTGCTAAAAATTCAGTTCTCAGGGTTGACATAACATGATCTTAGTTCAGTGGCACTTCCGGTGTACATTATGATAGAAGTACGTCACTGTAAGCTCAGAAGTCTCTAACTAAATAGGAAATGACGAAACACTCAAATCTGTGAAACGTACAGCAAAAAGGGAGTACAAATTAACAACGCGACCGTTTGCTTTGCTAAATGAAGGGGAAGGAGTGTCCATGAATTGAGTTGTAGATTTTCTTAAATTTTATCTGTGGGGAAATTTCTGGCTTCCTTGGCTATGGGTTAAATTGAGTTAAAACTAGTACAGGTGCTCCTCGGTCACAGTTCAGCAACTTCGTTCGTGATATTACGGCTATTCATCGTTTATTTATACATGGTCTATCATTTTGAGAACATACGTCAAAGACTGACACTTGTCCCCTCTCAAAATCAGCTCACCCCCAGCCGTAGGTGTGAAAGGCTTAGGTTTCTGCTGTGAACCATAGATACCCGGACAAAAGCCCGTCCCCAGTGGTTCATCCCCCGCTAACCCCTCAGGTACGCGAGTTGCGAATGTGCGACTTCGAAAAGTAGGCGAGGTGTTCCCTTGGATATGGGTTAAGTCTGATTGCGGCTGAAGGAGGATGATTTCAGTCGTGTTGTGTAGAATGCGTGCGGCCATGGGATTTGCGTTCGGAGTGGGCGGAGTTTTATGTCAAGACGTTAAAGATTGTATCTAATCTGAGCAAGTTTTTGGAAATCTCAAAATCCATTTGACGTGGAGATCAAGAAGATCGCTTGTTAGGGATAAGTAGTCAACAAATGAATCGTTTCTCATGACTTTACAGCGAAACTTTCAGCGCACAGCTTAAGACCTTTCCGTTCTGTCACTCCAGAGGTAAGACTGCTTACGACCTCTGTGCTTCGTGGCGATCATTTGATCATTGCCAATTAAGGCCGATGAACCCAAATGAAGTCCGAGATATTATGTGCAGCCGCACGTGCTCCTCGCGCGTAGCTCATACAAGGCCGAGCGATTAAGATTTGTAAGAACAGTATCAAGTCGCAATCACCGGCGATATCTTCAGATTTTCCAAGCCTTCTGGCATTCCAAAATATCTTAGGATTATGCGCGAGCTATCGCTTGCAGGATATCGTTCGTAGTCATAAGTGTACGTGCGACGTGCTGTTTAAGTCTGTCTCGAATCTGTGTAGAAACCCGATGTTGCAGTATAGCGAGCGCTCTAGCCTGTTGGACCAAGTCGTGTTCTACAGGTCTGTAACGGAATGACAAAAGTATGCGTTCAACTCTTACAAAGCGCAGACGAAGAATTTAAACAGAACACGCCCGCAGTTCAGCAATAACACGAATAACAAAGGAAGCTCTTTAAGGCTTACACAAGATATTCTAATATTTAACTCCTGTCTGTTGGAATATCGGGTAAGAAGAGAACGATGAAAATGTTGGAGATTTGTTTCATTTCTCCATTTTGTTCACTTGTGGGTTAATTGTATCACATGTAATTCATTTGTGTGTCTTTCTGATTTATCAAGACACAAACCTGGTTCATTAATTTACTCGTATTTTCCAGCTTTTCGCCTGATGTAGCATCATTTGCTACAGCCCCGATCCTTTGTCTCCTTGCATTGTTTTCATGTAATTGTTTAAATGTATTGAATGTGATGACAACACAGTATTTTGAGTTATTCTAGACCAGTATATCGCGTTTAACATCGGTTGGATTTTTTGTTTTTGTTTCCTTGTTTGTTTGACTATTTCAATGGTTTGAATAAGTGTTCAAATTATATTTATCCAACCAAAAGATAACAAAGGCTCGAACTACAATTATCTGATTTACTTGGCATTAAGTGTGTCCCGCAAACGTTTGACATGTAGCTAATGGTTATAGCTGTAATGCATGTGACAATACACTTTTTGTAGGCACGTAAAACAAGATGCTGTATGATTATGGCAAGGTTAACGTGCATTACAGGACAGACAAATGCTCTGGTGGAGCATAGAGCTCTGTGGAACTGACATAAAAGTGTTCCGAATGAACACTGGGCTCTGACGGAGCACACATAAAGTCACTCCTTGGGAACACGGGGTTTTGACGCTGCAGACGTAAAGGCGTTCCGTGAGAACACGGGGCTCTGATGGAACAAACAAACACGGGGCTCATCGACGAGCAGACAAACTGACAAACAAATGCCCTAAATGCGCATGCTGGGGTTTGAATTTATAGAATGGAAGCCATATTTTTACTACTGAAATAATTAAATAAAGAGAAGTTGGATACTGACTTTACTGAAGTGCTCAAGATAAACTGTGAAACAGTTAAGTAAAAATAATGAAGACAATTGAGTTAAACAATATGTATAACATATCCGTGAATAGTTCCAGACCAGTGATTTCAAATAAATTTAACATCAGTGCAATTTTTTTCTACTTAACCCTTCTCAATCCATGGTGCTTGGTGGAGTGTGTAAGTTGTTCCCAACAACGCCTTTTCCCTCAATTTTAGACCGAAGCCAAAAAGTACGAAACTGTATACTGCACCCTCGGATCCTGACAGCATTTCATTGACGTCAAATGTTCCGCCCCCAACTGATCAGAATGACAACCCAAATTCGCTTGGGATTTACATGCAGATCTTCCTCTCCGGATGAAGTGTATCCATGTTATCACAGTGGAACAGCAAGTGATTCCGTACCCATGTATGTCCCCAAAGCAAAGTGCCTGCCACAGTGGGATAAAGCTCCATGTACGCCATCGACAGAAACTTGCTACAAACAATGGTCCTTTGGCCACTTTCACGGAAACTTGCGATTATTGACCCGGAAGGTCCATTTTGGTTGATGCCTGATATACGAATATCGGCTTCGACGCCTAGATTCATATACTTCAGAGAAAAATTAATGAGATTAATGAGAATATTAATGAGACTGTTAATACTGTAGTGTTCGACGTTGTTGTGAGGTGGTGTTATAAATTGGTGATTAATCTCTAACGCCCGAAATATTTGGATACCGGGAATTCCACTGGACTCGTCCTGTATTTGTAGAAAGGTGGTATGTTGGATGGACCCATGAAGTAGCCTTTCCTTTCTTCTTCAAGTAACTACGAAGTGGACTCCAAATCCTTCCAGCAGATTGCAAGTTGATACCCTCATAGGCGTCAGAACCGGGGCGGGAGAGGGGGCAGTCCCCACTGTTCCGACTTTACCCAGCCCTTCCCCCTAGGATTGTCGTTGGTGAAGTTTTCCAAGTCAAGGCGAATGTTACGAAATGCTTTGGGCAGTGACAAACAAGGGATAAAATTTGCGCGTGCACGAACGTATATATCTCTGACGCAAAAGACAACTTGGCCAGCGAGGACCCGTTCTTTAATTGTCATTACATTTTAACAGTTAGCTTCATAACATTTTCTTTTGGGACACGTAAGTGTGTGATTTTATTTGTACAACACGTTTGTACCGAAAGTATGTGGATGAAGGATTCAGAAGATACCTACAGTTAGACATTGTTTTTCAGTTTTAATTTTCTCACCTCAAGTATTAACAGATGAGAAGCACTGGTTGTACATTTCTTCTTATGAATATAATTGCATTTGCGTCATTCTCTTCAAGTCTGTTTGATCAGATTTTGATTCAAGTCCCGCATCATTGCATGCAGGTCTAACTGATGTCAGCATTGATCAATCAGGAAATAACTTGAAACGAGAGGTGAATCACCCTACCAAATTACTGTTAAAAGAAAAATTAATTTTGATGTTCTGTACAAATCAGTTGGAATTCCGTGTGCTGAGTTTTTAAAGCTATATCACTTGTAAGAGATAAGTATACATGATAAAATACTTCTTCCTGTCTGCACTTGCCGTGTTACACATTAGAGTGAAAGATACATTTTGATTTAGCAGTTTCTTGGAGTTTCCCCGCTGTAAAGATTCAAATTTATTTGCATCTGTTTCAGATTTCAAAGGTTATTAAAGTTTAAAACAATGTAACTAACAACAGCAAAATAAAATCAAATAGAGAGAATGAGTGGGTGCTTGGGGTTTAACGTCGTGCTTAACAATGTTTCAGTCATATGACGACGTGGAGTCCTTCTGGTGTGTACTTATAGTGTGTCTTCTTGTGGCAGGTCTTCTTGAGTTCATGCCACCAAAGTGCTGCTGTCACTGGAACATCATGCCGAAGATACATCCCACTCAGTCACATTATACTGACACCGAGTCGACCAGTCCGGTTTTCTTACTCTAACCCTCCAATGCTGAGCGCCACGCGACAAGTGTCATTTTTAAAGTCTTTGTTATGACATGACCAGGACTGGAATCTAGATCTCCCGGCCTCGAGGCGGACGTTCACTAGACAACTGAGGCGGTAAAATACAAATAGGGTCAGAAGTCCACCAGGGCTTTGAGTGATATTGCTGTGCCACGCACAAATCAAAAGACTCCAGGTTTAGTCCTAGGCTAGGTCGCACCAAAACGGTTGCTACTGCCTCGCTCACCATTATGGAGAAATAATAATGACTGATCACCCCGGTTTCAGTATAATGGACCGGTTGCTTTCGGCTATTCCTGTCATTGCGGTAGCACCTAACTAAAGAGCATATAAACATACATATGACTCCTCGTCATCAGTTGACGTATGAAATATTGTTGCGTCAAACCCCAACTATCACAGCATCCAGTAACCTTAAAGTCGTAATGATGCTTATCCATTTAAATTACCAGGGCGTTTTTACAGCGTTTTGAGTCCTTGTCGGTGATTAAAGTGCAAGAATATTTTCCTATGCACATACCTTACTTCTTTTATTGATATGCTAATGACAGAACTGAACACAATTTAGAGATACTCTCACTTTTATTTATAGTATACCGTAGAGTGACCAATGATATGATCAAAATTTCAGAACATACATTTGCTAATATCGCATACTACAAGTCTGGCAGTCACAATTTTGAACAGGATATTACAAAGGAACAAGCTCAAAACAGGTCAACGCTTCCTGTTCAAGACATTTTCAGCTCTTTACTTTACTGGCTTAATACTGATCAAAATGCGTCTCGGGGCATCTGGATGCGCGGGGCTTCCGGGGCTCAAGCGGTCCGTATCCTCTGGCCTGAAGATGGCTGTGATAGTATGGACATATCAAAAGATTTAGTAGGTGGATTAATGCAGTGTCAAAACCACATCGACGCGCGTCTCACGAATGCGATCGCTCTGAGTGCAGGCATAGCTTACGCTGGCTTCCTCTCCGGTCACACGTGGGAAGGTCAGCCAGCAATTACTTGCGGATGGTCGTGTGTTTCCCCCGAGCTCTGCCCCGTTTCCTCCCGCCATAATGCTGGTTGTCGTAGCATAATTGAGTACAGCGTAAAACGCCAATTAAATAAATAAATAAATAAATAATTGAGTTAAGAGAGATCTCACTAATTCTTCATGAAGATCGTTATTCTTGATGAAGATCTTTCTCCAGGAGGGCTTTTGGGGTGAGGCTACCATGGGAAGAGATTGTCATATCCTGTTGGCATTCAACGTGTTGTACTTACACTCAAACTTGTCAAAAGATTTAGTACATGGATTATTGACCCTAATGTCAAAATCATGTCTTAGTCCGGATCGCTCATTAATTTTTTCTGCCAAAAATGACAACCACCTCCAACCTGTTATACCTTTTATCGTTATTAGCATGTGCACACCAAGTGATAAAGAAACACCTTCACCCCACGTATTAAATACCTTCACTCGTAACTTGACAGCTTGGCACCTTGCCACCTGGGCACCGTGCCAACTTTATGACGTCCTACCGGTGCCACCGGTACCACCCAGGTTTAAAGATTGGAAGGGGATCCCTGAGTTCCCTTATGTACTACTCGCATATTACATCATCATTTATAAACTGTAACTTAAACACACGTGTACATGTTATTTATAACAGGGTCGGTTGGACTTCATGCAATCTCGGATCCTGAGGTACATTTCAAGCATAATGACATCGTAATACTCTAAATCGTCACAAGCGTGAAGTTCGAGGGTCGGGCAGCTCTACGTATAGTTGTAAGGACTGTGCTAAGCAGTTTACCCGTATGTCAAGCCTAAAACGACATCATCGTTGGATGGGACATGGGAGGAGAAGATATATGGATGGAGAAATAACGGTGTATATATATATATATATACATATATACATATATATGTTGTTAGCATACATTTACAGTATAGTGTGTAGTGTTATTTTATATATGATAAGTTAAGGGGATTTAACAAAAAACATGATGTCATGACAACCCCAGAGATATAAATAAAGAGAATACATAACATAAACACACAGTACATAAAAAACATTATCCATCGGTGTAGGTTTCAGGTAGCAGGCGTTGGGCGTTGCACAATATACCCCACCTTTGCACATTACAGTTATAATACAAAATGTAATGTGTATAGGCAGTGCATATATCCATTGGTCCACCGGTGTAGGTTTCAGGTAGGGGGTGTTGAACGTTGGACAATATACTCTACACCTGGACATTGGCAGTTATGATGTTAATGTACAGGGTTAAACTATAGTGTACCGCGCATATATCCGTTGCCCCGTCCATGTAGGTTTCAGGTAGCCTTTCTTTGGACGTTGCATAATATACTCCACCTATCGCATCTGCAGTTATAAAAGTAAATGTAGATGAACACAGATGCAGTATAGTGTACCACACATATATTCATTGGTCCGTCCGTGTAGGTTTCAGGTAGCTGGCGTTACATCTACATCTACAATTATAAAAGAAAATGTAGGTGCACATAAACGAAGTGCAGTGTACCACGCACATATATCAATCGGTGTAGGTTTCAGGTAAAGGCCATCCATCGGTGTAGGTTTCCAAGTAGCTGGTATTGTCCCATTGTACGCAACTGATCACCTGGTCATTCAGCAGCTAAAATACAAACGCTGAATGGATTCGGTGACCAATACCGTCTAAGGCAATGGAAGAGGTAAACTTTTTTTGCTTTATCCACCTGGAGTGTTGATATGGTCCACTACACATTGGGATGATCTACTAGCACTCACAAACTATAATACACTGTGAGTATTAGAGACCGTCCTAGTGTACACCGCGGTTGAGGACGTCGTCTGGCGTACACAAAATAGACAAATCACCAAAAAACAAAATAAATAAAATAACACCCCCCCTCCAAAATAACCATACATACACAAATATACAAAACATAGTGCTCAGATTTCCAAAAGCTCTTTCGACAGCGTGGGGTGGATCTGAAAAGAGCCGTTGAGACATTTTCGCCGATTAAACACTTTACTGTTTGCGTGAAGATCTTCACATCAAATTCATTTTGTTGAAGAGCCCGTTGGAAATTAGTGAAAACAAACATGGCTGCTCCATTTAGCAGGCAAGTATGACATGGCACCTTTTACCAGTTAAGGATGAGAAATACAGAAGTCGAAGAGTGGTTGGAAATGCAGCAGAGTCCACTATGCAGAAGTCGTGATCGCCTGGTTATGAGACTTAGTTGTATGATGATCATCAACCGCTACCAAGACAGTGGGCGCGTGTAAATGGAACCTGACAATCCTGGGCCAGGGCCGTCAATGGGGAAGAGGTGAAGGATGAGGAAAGAAAGCCTCAATAAAGACATCTTTCCGCGCCGATGGTAGATGAGGCATGTTTTGAATGCACGTTACAGTATCCCAGGATTCTGTAGAAATTGTGATTGCGTGGTTATGAGACTTAGTTGTTGTTGCCTTGTTCTTGCCTGCGTCTATATTCCGCTTGTACACGTAAGTCTCATATGGGTCCTTTCCATTATATGCGGCAGTTCGCTCACCTCCACCAGGTGTAACTCAGCCAGTCTTCTATACCCTACTTCCGCCCCCGTCAGTATCTCTCGGTCCGAGGCTTCGTGGTATTTTAAGTAGACATTTTCAAACTCGGTGTGAAAGTATTTCAGCCGTTTCTTTATTCGGAAACTCCATAACGGCAGTCCATCTGTTTGAAAGTCACCTGTACCCACCACTATATGCTGGGGATGTCTCGTAATCGAATTATCTTCTTGTCGAGTAAATCCATAATCTCTCTCTCCCTTTGCCGTGAAATAAGCTCCCTCAGTAATGCAGTGGAGTGAATGTGGGTCTCTTGTGAATGCTCAGGCGTTTTATACAAATCAGGCGGCTTGTAAAGTCTGGCAGCGTGCCAAGAAAAGGCGACGGTCAGAGAGAACAATTGCGACGTTTTTCATTGGTCGACAGCAGTTACACAGCCACACAGGCTTTCTGCATTTTCAATCCTTGTGTCTTTACGGTGTCTCTTTTCTGTACGGAAATATAAGAATATATCGGCAAATAATACCTTTTAGTTAGATATAATCTTAACAATTTGAAAATAGAAGTCTATGATATACATAATTTTTCAAGATAGGTATAAAATATGAAAGAGGTAAAGACACAATCGGTGTTTCATACCTATATGAAAGCACAACAGCCAAATCGCTATGTTATAGTGAAACACAAGGATTGCAAATTTCCTAGCCCAGCTCACACTCTGCCCACTATCAACCAATCAGAACAGCGAAATTTGCGTTGGCTTCGGCCCGTACAGCTTGTAGATTTCATTCCGTTCTTTGTATAGGGCTTCCAGTCTTCCCAGCCGTTTCAGCATTGCGAAATGGAATGCCGATTCACCTTCTCTTCTCTCCTTGCTGCTTTGCATAACCGCTGGGATAAAATTCTGCATAATGAGTACATGTAACTGAGTTTCCCTTTCATATGATTTAGCCGGCTTGAAAAGTCTCACAGTGAGCCGAAAAGTGCGAACCGTATAGAAATCAAAATTCCATGCATCTGATTGGCTGAGAGGGTTATAGTGCGGCGACGGCTGTGGATTTTCAATCCTTGTGTTTTGCCAGGATAGGGATATCGCCTATGGCAAATGTGTATCTAAACAAACAAACACACACAAGCACACACACATTCGATTCTACGTGTGTATAGAGACAGGGTTTATCAATAGGTTATTTGGGTATAGAGAAATGTAAACCATACAGTGTGAAATATCAGCTTTTAGTTTAAAGAAATTTAATAATTAGAGAAGAATTATACATATTTTTTCAATATGGATGTAAATGGAAGTGTAATATGCAGATGAAAACCTGGTATAATTTGTCGTATGTATGTGCATGTATGCATGTAAATTCTTAGCAAACCGATTAACGGGGATAAATGTGGTGGCAAGGTTTGCCTTTTATATGATTCAGCAGGCTTATAAAGTCTGACAGTGCGCAAAAAAGTGCGAACCGAACAGAAAACAAAATGCCATGCATCTGATTGGCTGAGAGGGTATATACTGCGGAGACGCTGTGAATTTTCAATCCCTGTGTTTTCCCAGCATAGCGATATCGCCAATGTAAACTGTGTATTTAAAGAAACACATGTATATATATAGATTCCCAGCACGCATGTAAAACTTCAAAGAAATAACAATCTAAGTGTTTATATATAACGGGGCATAAGTACGATGTACACAACACAAAAACTATATTAAATATT
>JABBOT010000065.1:0-56706 GCA_016165875.1 Acanthopleura granulata | reverse complement strand
TAGCCATTACAATGAACAAGAAACATCATTTACATAGCACATGTGGTGTTACAGCCATTACAATGAACAGAAATCATCATTTACATAGCACATGTGGTGTTACAGCCATTACAATGAACAAAAAACATCATTTACATAGCACATGTGGTGCTACAGCCATTACGATGAACAAAAAACATCATTTACATAGCACATGTGGTGTTACAGCCATTACAATGAACAGAAAACATCATTTACATAGCACATGTGGTGTTACAGCCATTACGATGAACAGAAAAACATCATTTACATAGCACATGTGGTGTTACAGCCATTACGATGAACAGAAAAACATCATTTACATAGCACATGTGGTGTTACAGCCATTACGATGAACAGAAAAACATCATTTACATAGCACATGTGGTGTTACAGCCATTACGATGAACAGAAAAACATCATTTACATAGCACATGTGGTGTTACAGCCATTACCATGAACAGAAAACATCATTTACATAGCACATGTGGTGTTACAGCCATTACAATGAACAGAAAACATCATTTACATAGCACATGTTACTGCAGTGCGAGTAAGGGGCTTGATATGTTCAAGGACATCATCTCTTCATTCACCAACAACAGCAACAACATGCTTAAAAATGACATTCAAGTCAAAAACCAGATACACAGTTTGAAATGTAAACTAACTGAACTGAAATGTTATATGTTGACAATATTTGTATAAATGTAACACTCCAGGCAGGAATAAATCTCTGCCAACTGACACTTAAATGGCCCATTCTGATTTGCTGCACTTTCACTTTCAATCTTGAAATTAAATTTTGAAAAAATTAGAATGGTTACTACATACCAGGCCCGTAAATAACTTTTTGTGGCGTTGCTGACAGATTTCCAAACTAATGCAGTCCCACCTTTGTTTTGAAGACTCTTGATGTTGTTTATACGTGAAGTTTGCCTGGTACCAAATAGTTTGTGCCTGACAAAAGGGGATTTGATGCTTGACAATTTTTGTGTCAGGCTGCTTATTTGAAGGTTTGTATCAGCCAAAATGTGTGTCTTTAGTTTAACAGAAGATATAGGAACTCTGACTGTTGACACAGACACCATTAACATCTGAGAGCACAGGTAAGAGAGAAATCCTGGAGGTAACTGGGTGCAGCGTGGGTTAACTAACCTAAGCAGATGAGTCAGGGAGTACAGGCTCAGGTAAGTACAGGTGAGAATTTAGCTAATGAGGTTATTGATCATCGCTATTAGGTGGAGGGGAGAATATCTGTGGGCACACCCTGACATCATCAACCCATGTCCTCCCACCTTACAGGTAAATACAGCCTACCACGTGGGCTGTGGATCCCATAGCATAACATTCCACAGAGGCAGGTTATGATTACCTGGAGGTATACCCAAGGAATAGCTTTCAGGGTCTTTCAAACTAGCACAAAGCTGTCTGTGTCAGCATACCTGGGCAATTTAAATCACTGGTAGAGTTGGTGCACATACATGTATATACTTACATTCAATTCAACCACCTATATTTCAGTTCTGACTTTCTCTAATTGCAATTCTTAACTAAAAAACTGAGCTTAACCTAGATGACCTAAAATTTCATCCAGGACTACACTGCTTATTGTTTCATGATTCTGAGAGTTCTGTTGATTGCAGCAGTTTTTTTAGGTTTGGGAAGCAGGATGATATCCTACTTAGAAGATATAAATTTGAGCACTAAAAGTGGCATTTATTTGCTTGTTAAAATGTTCTTTTTAGGGCAAAATTTTAGGTCATTTACAGAAGTTAATCATGAAACCTGTATTCAGTTTTATGTACTCCATGAATTTGACAAAGGAAACATGTCGTATAGTAAAACCAGGTCCCTCGAGGCTATTTGGATCAAATCTTGAATAGTCAGCAGGCGAACAACTGACTGGGTAATTTACACAATTACACAAAACAGAATTAAGGGTTAAACTGAATGTCATGCATACACGAGATAGCATTGTCGTTAAAGAATGAACGTTTTCGTTTTATTGATATACATGTGCATGTACAAAATAGCATTATGAGTATGACAGTATGTGTCAAAACCGAATGACAATATAGCATTATGAGTACGACTGTATGTGGCAAAACAGAATGACAATATAGCATTATGAGTACGACTGTATGTGTCAAAACCGAATGACAATATAGCAGATGGTAAACTCTTAAGAGTTCTTCGCTCCTTATTAAATAAACACAGAAGTTACTATGTTAGGGGACACAACACAAACCACTTAACATAAAAAGTACATGAAGGCTGATGGATTCATGCAAAGAGAAGCCTTGAACAGTTTTCAATTAAGCCGGAAAGAGGCAAGGAATGTTCTATGTTTAAATACTTTAACAGTATTTATTTATTTATTTGATCGGTGTTTTACGCCGTACTGAAGAATATTTCATTTGCAGAATGGTGGTCAGCATTATGGTTGGAGGAAATCGGACAGAGATCAGAGGAAACTGGAAAGAGCCCAGAGGGAGCCCACGACCATCTGCAGGCTGCTGGCAGACCTTCCCATATAAGGTTGGAGAGGATGCTGGCATGTGCTGGATTTGACCTCACAGCCACTGCATTTGTGGCAGGCTTCTAGGTCATTAGGCTGCGCTAGCGTGTTAACCAACTGAGCTACAGAAGCCCTCTTTCACCAGTAGTCAAACTGTATACCATGCTAGTATGTAGTATGCCATTATAATCAATATGTCTCCTTTGTTTGTACTTTGACTGCAGCTGTTCACATATCCGACACAGTCGATTCTGTACCATTGTGTATTTGAAGGTAACGCCACAACACATCACATCACCTCACCTCAGTCAGGTAAGAAGGATAATGCTGTTCGTGACAGGAGTTTTTTACACATATGCATGCAGCTAATAACAGAAATATGAACAATAGCCCCAGACCAGATATTACAGAGGAGATAAACTTGCCAGCTGGCACAATCTGTAGTTGTTTGCCCATCACCAGGCCATGCTTATCTAAATTCCCAAGACCATGCTTAAAAATGTGTTCGTTGGGCATAACCCGACCAACACTTCAAAAAAAAGGCCCTGCTCAAAATTTTTCATTAACATGTTGATAAATATTATATTTTTCTTTTCTCTTTCTCACTATTGTAATATCTTCACAATCCTTAGTGCTAGTTATACACACTCATCAAACACACAGTAACATCAAACTTAACATTTATGAGTTATTTCTGCAGTATAATTATGCATCTTCGCCTTGTCCCAAAGTAAATTACGGTCAATGACCTAAGATCTGGTCTGCCATTGACTTACTTGTGATTCCGGTTTCTGAGACTTCCACTGATCCAAGAAATATGTTTTGAGGTGTGTTTGGAATGCGGTGTGATATTTGTCACGTTTTACTGACTAGCATCATATTTTATGACATGTATCAGGGTTTTTTCTATCCACTTCCTCTTCGCGGTAATCACTATGGGATATATCGGAAAATTGAGTTTTAGAAAAAATTTGGAGTGAGTTTTCGATACATCCTGATGAAAAATATTTAGTTTTCTGATTTCTTCAAATTGAGTTTCTAAAAAGAAATTGGCTTGAATGCCACCTGTGCATTTGCCTCCACAAAGGCCATTTTGACGGGCAGGTGGTTAGGTGATTTACGGTAGGCCCCAACACCTATGTATTTATGAAACGTCCAGCATTTCCACAGAGAGATCGCTCTACTTTGTCTTGTCAAGGGGAGATAAATACCATGGGATTTGTCTGACCTCTCTCGTCATCATGCATACGGTGATAGGCATCACCAACAGTTAACTATCCGATGAATTAATAAAGTGTTTGGTCACAACTCTTGACATTCCTGCAGGCAGGCTGGTTGCTAGGAGTCAAGTATACATGCAGCTGGCCAGGAAACGTGGGAAGGCAAGGCAGATCAAAGGTAGTGCCTGGAAACAGAGGTTAACTGCCTAATGGTGGGAGTGAACAAGCACATTAAACAGGCACCACAGTCTGCTTGACCTTTAACCTTCACCAGCAGACGACTGTTCTCAGGCTGTAACAATTAGCCTGTGATAAGTATACCCTGTGACTGATCTGTATCCATGGACTGCATGCAGTCCTCACTCACACACCCAGTCACACTCAGCCAGGTTTCAATCGCAGATGTTACAACCACACAGAAAAGATTGTTTGCCCCCCTCCCAAACCTTTCTGTTACCAAAAGCTCAACTGTCAGTCCGATTTATGCTTCCTTTAAATTGGATTCTGGAGTCAAAACTGCATTGGTTGGGTTGGACAGTTTCTAGTCTTCACAAAATATATAATTTTGTCAGTCTGCAGAGAATAATGCCCAGAGAATATGTTAGGCTAAACATCCAACAAACATGGCAAAAGGATGAAAAATTATTTTTGTATGTATTTATTTATTTACTTGGTGCAGGGGTTTATAGAAGTTGTCTGGACCAAGCTGTATTCGGTTGGTTGACTGAATAAAAAACTAAATACATGGTTATATTTATTCAATATAGGTTTTTTTTGAATATATTAAATATTTTACATCAATTCAATTTGAACATCTCAAAAATCCCCGAGCAGGTTTTGAGTTATCACCCTTGAACGGAAATCTCCATGACCAAGTGCCTGGAAATAGACTTGAGAAGGCTTTATTGGCGTTGGAGGGACGTGTAAAATGACAAACAATAAGCTTCTTTGGTCTCAACCAATCCTTGCAAATAACCTTGACCTACTTCTATAGTTCAGACAGTTCTGTTTTTGACTTTATTGTAGCGAGACTCACCCCACGCACACGCAATCTGGCTAGTTCCTACCCCCTGATGCCAGGTGGCACTGCTAGCAAAGGCAACTTTCAATGCACACAGCCTGCTGTCATAGTTCGCAATTCCCTCTGCAGATTTCTTTTTTGATCGTGTGAACTTTGGCTGATGCTGATGGCTTACAGCAGTAAAATAAATCAGGTCTTAAAGCTAACGACAAACTGGTCGCATGTGCCACGAAAAATTTTGGTTTCTGCAAACCAGGATATTATGTCTGCTTTATGGATTGTGTGAACTTCGATAGATGACTTACACTGTTACGGCGTTTTTTTTACCAGACATGCCGCATTTGCACGTGTAACTGGCACACATTTTACCAACATTTTCAAGACTTACATTCAAGGTGAAACGAGAATTTTGGGAAAAAGTTATTAATGCTTTCTCAGTGGGGAATTGTTACTAGTCTCTGTCAAGTCAACCTGGATGAATGAGAAACTAGTAGGTTTATTATCGAAGCCATTTAACTGAGAATTATTCATAGCTATTCAAAGCTACAAAGAAAAGTATTTCTGAACTTTCACAATGTGTATAGTAAATTTATACTGCTGAAAAAGGAGTAATCTTGATAATTGTTGATAACGGCTGAGTAGAGTTCACTTTGTGGGAGATCACTTCTTATAGCGACGTGGTTGACATTTCGTTTTCAAAAAAAACAAAAAGAAAAAATTAATTTGGTTCTATGGTTATATTAATATTATGTTCTCCCAAGAAACGTAGCTTATTACTGCTTTTTCCCCGCTCACACACCTTTGACTTTGAGTAGTGCCTTGGCCTCCAGCTTGCTCATTTCGTCTCCCTTCAGCCAAGCTGAGCACGACAGTTCCTTGCCGACGACCGAGGGATCGAGAGTGTACACTCCAGTGCTGTTCAGATCGGTGTTGTAAGATCTGATGGACTCGAAAGTATTGCCCACCGTGGTCATGTGGTCCTCTCGCCTCAGTTCCCCTGTCACGTCTTTTGCACCAATTTTCACCATGACCTGGGGGGCGGGGTTGCTGCCACGCACTTTACAGTTCAGCACCAAATTGGGGTCAAACTCTTCCAGCTCAAACTCCTGCACACCTTGGTCTGTGGAGCTGATCTTGTAGGGGCCAACGCTAAATTCCAGCCAGGTTACAGGCTCTATAGACATGAGGAAGAGTAATCAGCCAATGATTTTTGCAGACAAATCTACATTGGTTTGATTTGACCAATTCAGGGCTTCGTGAAAAGCATAATTTTACCGTCATTCAAAAAATGACTCTACTGGAACAGTCTTAGTGGTACATAAAACATAAATATTTTTTAAACATGCAACAAAGTGGATGAATTATAGTCGTGTTCTTTAAACCCGTTTTCCAACCTTTGCTGAAATGACCAAGTGGAGGATGGCGACACTGCCAAGCAACCCACACAATCTGCTGACACATAAACCCTTTCTAGAGCTCACTCTGGAGAGTAAAATGTACTGTGAAGAAACAGTACAACTTTCAAGACAAGTCTCCTGGGTCCTTCTTTGATGTCACCAACAGTTTGAAGATCAGTGCACCTGATAACACTATCAACAGACAACCCACTCGATGTAGGAAAACTTACGCTTCACGGTCAGAATCTCCTCTGATTCTACTACCATGTTGCCATTTTCTTCGACAAAACATTTATAGGAACCATCATCAGATTTCTGGACACCTGTAAATAATAAAACATGTTAATGGTTATAGACAATGTAATGAGACAAAACAACAACAACAACAACAACAACATATTCTTCATCACAATTTGTGCACAAGAATTTTTGAAGAGTTGTAATTGTAATGGTGTATGATACTTTCAGTTGCACAAACATGTTAAGGTATTAGTAAACTGCAAAACTGTACACTTACTTATCCGATAGGTGTTTCGTGTCATTCTCCAAAGTATTTCACTTGGACAAATCAGATTTTGATTAATCAAGTTATTTATTTGGTTGGCACTTCATGTGGCGCACTCAAAACAGAAAGTCGTCTCTGTCTGGTTGACTTATTTAATTGATTGGTGTTTTATGCTGTACTCAAGAATATTTCATTTCTACCACATAGAAATAGAAGAAGAAGCGTTATGCTGGGAGAAAACCAGGCAGAGTTTGGGTGTAACCCAGAACCATCCACAGGTTGCTGGCAGACCTTCCCACATACGCCCTGAGAGGAAGCCATCTTGCATGAGCTGGACTAGACCTCAAAGCAGCCACAATGGTGAAAAGGCTCCTGGTCTTTGCACTGCACTAACCACCTCGGTAACAGAAACCCCGCTAAATGGTGTCTACTCTGTTACTGGAAGGCTCTATCTAGTCTGTTACCTGTTACTGCAAAGGTGGGAAATCTGCTGTAATTGTTGCTTTTAGTGTAAACTCAGCAGTAACTGTGTGCACTCTCTAACCTGTACTTCTTCAGGTGTAAACATGAAGGTGCTGGGTTACCTTTAATGGTGAATTTGTACACCAAATCGCCGTTATCCTCTGTGGCCGTAACGGTGTAATGTTCAGGCTTGTACATAACGTTTGTGTGGCTGGAGACCTCCCTTGTAACCAGTGGGTTTTTATTGTCCACTTTCGCCCATTTCAACTGCTGTTTGATGAACGATAGTCCTGTAACTCGACAGGTGAGTTCGACATTATCTCCTATATTTACTTCAGCTGACCCACTGGACTTCACTGTTACAGCCAGCACTGTGAACAGAAAACAGCATCATAAGCTCCACAGAGTAAGTGTTACAGCCATTACAGCGAACAGAAAATGGCATTGTATTGTAAGTCACATAGCATATGTGCTACAGCCAATACCGTGAACAGCAAACATCCTTAGCTGTACAGCACATGTGGTGTTACAGCCATTACAATGAACAGAAAACATCATTTACATAGCACATGTGGTGTTACAGCCATTACGATGAACAGAAAAACATCATTTACATAGCACATGTGGTGTTACAGCCATTACGATGAATAGAAAACATCATTTACATAGCACATGTGGTATTACAGCCATTACGATGAACAGAAAATATCATTTACATAGCACATGTGGTGTTACAGCCATTACGATGAACAGAAAACATCATTTACATAGCACGTGGTGTTATAGCCATTACGATGAACAGAAAACATCATTTACATAGCACATGTGGTGTTATAGCCATTACGATGAAAAAAAAAAACATTAATTACATAGCACATGTGGTGTTACAGCCATTACAATGAAAAAAAACAGCATTTACATAGCACATGTGGTGTTACAGCCATTACAATGAACAGAAAAACATCATTTACATAGCACATGTGGTGTTATAGCCATTACGATAAAAAAAAACATTAATTACATAGCACATGTGGTGTTCTAGCCATTACAATGAAAAAAAAACAGCATTTACTTAGCACATGTGGTGTTACAGCCATCACAATGAACAGAAAAACATCATTTACATAGCACATGTGGTGTTATAGCCATTACGATGAAAAAAAACATCATTTACATAGCACATGTGGTGTTATAGCCATTACAATGAAAGAAAAAACAGCATTTACATAGCACATGTGGTGTTACTGCAGTGCGAGTAAGGGGCTTGATATGTTCAAGGACATCATCTCTTCATTCACCAACAACAGCAACAACATGCTTAAAAATGACATTCAAGTCAAAAACCAGACACACAGTTTGAAATGTAAACTAACTGTACTGAAATGTTATATGTTGACAATATTTGTATAAATGTAACATTCCAGGCAGGAATAAATCTCTGCCAACTGACACTTAAATGGCCCATTCTGATTTGCCGCACTTTCACTTTCAATCTTGAAATTAAATTGTGAAAAAAATTAGAATGGTTACTACATACCAGGCCCGTAAATAACTTTTTGTGGCGTTGCTGACAGATTTCCAAACTAATTCAGTCCCACCTTTGTTTTGAAGACTCTTGATGTTGTTTATACGTGAAGTTTGCCCGGTACCAAATAGTTTGTGCCTGACAAAAGGGGATTTGATGCTTGACAATTTTTGTGTCAGACTGCTTATTTGAAGGTTTGTATCAGCCAAAATGTGTGTCTTTAGTTTAACAGAAGATATAGGAACTCTGACTGTTGACACAGACACCATTAACACCTGAGAGCAGAGGTAAGAGAGAAATCCTGGAGGTAACTGGGTGCAGCGTGGGTTAACCAACCTAAGCAGATGAGTCAGGGAGTACAGGCTCAGGTAAGTACAGGTGAGAATTTAGCTAATGAGGTTATTGATCATCGCTATTAGGTGGAGGGGAGAATATCTGTGGGCACACCCTGACATCATCAACCCATGTCCTCCCACCTTACAGGTAAATACAGCCTACCACGTGGGCTGTGGCTCCCATAGCATAACATTCCACAGAGGCAGGTTATGATTACCTGGAGGTATACCCAAGGAATAGCTTTCAGGGGCTTTCAAACTAGCACAAAGCTGTCTGTGTCAGCATACCTGGGCAATTTAAATCACTGGTAGAGTTGGTGCACATACATGTATATACTTACATTCAATTCAACCACCTATATTTCAGTTCTGACTTTCTCTAATTGCAATTCTCAACTAAAAAACTGAGCTTAACCTAGATGACCTAAAAGTTCATCCAGGACTACACTGCTTATTTTTCATGATTCTGAGAGTTCTGTTGATTGCAGCAGTTTTTTTAGGTTTGGGAAGCAGGATGATATCCTACTTAGAAGATATAAATTTGAGCACTAAAAGTGGCATTTTTTTGCTTGTTAAAATGTTCTTTTTAGGGCAAAATTTTAGGTCATTTACAGAAGTTAATCATGAAACCTGTATTCAGTTTTATGTACTCCATGAATTTGACAAAGGAAACATGTCGTATAGTAAAACCAGGTCCCTCGAGGCTATTTGGATTAAATCTTGAATACTCAGCAGGCGAACAACTGACTGGGTAGTTTACACAATTACACAAAACAGAATTAAGGGTTAAACTGAATGTCATGCATACACGAGATAGCATTGTCGTTAAAGAATGAACGCTTTCGTTTTGTTGATATACATGTGCATGTACAAAATAGCATTATGAGTATGACAGTATGTGTCAAAACCGAATGACAATATAGCATTATGAGTACGACTGTATGTGGCAAAACAGAATGACAATATAGCATTATGAGTACGACTGTATGTGTCAAAACCGAATGACAATATAGCAGTTGGTAAACTCTTAAGAGTTCTTCGCTCCTTATTAAATAAACACAGCAGTTACTATGTTAGGGGACACAACACAAACCACTTAATATAAAAAGTACATGAAGTGCAGTGTGAGACATTAGGCTGATGGTTTCATGCAAAGAGAAGCCTTGAACAGTTTTCAATTAAGCCGGAAAGAGGCAAGGAATGTTCTATGTTGAAATACTTTACCAGTATTTATCTATTTATTTGATCGGTGTTTTACGCCGTAGTGAAGTGATAGGCATCACCAACAGAAGAATATTTCATTTGCATAATGGTGGTCAGCATTATGGTGGAAGGAAACCGGACAGAGATCAGAGGAAACTGGAAAGAGCCCAGAGGGAGCCCACGACCATCTGCAGGCTGCTGGCAGACCTTCCCATATAAGGTTGGAGAGGAAGCTGCCATGTGCTGGATTTGACCTCACAGCCACTGCATTTGTGGCAGGCTTCCGGGTCATTACGCTGTGCTAGCGTGTTAACCAAATGAGCTACAGAAGCCCTCTTTCACCTGTAGTCAAACTGTATACCATGCTAGTATGTAGTATGTCATTATAATGAATATGTCTCCTTTGTTTGTACTTTGACTGCAGCTGTTCACATATCCGACACAGTCGATTCTGTACCATTGTGTATTTGAAGGTAACGCCACAACACATCACATCACCTGAGTCAGGTAAGAAGGATAATGCTGTTCGTGACAGGAGTTATTTACACATATGCATGCAGCTAATAACAGAAATATGAACATTAGCCCCAGACCAGATATTACAGAGGAGATAAACTTGCCAGCTGGCACAATCTGTAGTTGTTTGCCCATCACCAGGCCATGCTTATCTAAATTCCCAAGGCCATCCTTAAAAATGTGTTCGTTGGGCATAACCCGACCAACACTTCAAAAAAGGGCCCTGCTCAAAATTTTTCATTAACATGTTGATAAAAATTATATTTTTCTTTTCTCTTTCTCACTACTGTAATATCTTCACAATCCCTAGTGCTAGTTATACACACTCATCAAACACACAGTAACATCAAACTTAACATTTATGAGTTATTTCTGCAGTATAATTATGCATCTTTGCCTTGTCCCAAAGCAAATTACGGTCAATGACCTAAGATCTGGTCTGCCATTGACTTACTTGTGATTCCCGTTTCTGAGACTTCCACTGATCCAAGAAATATGTTTTGAGGTGTGTTTGGAATGCGGTGTGATATTTGTCACGTTTTACTGACTAGCATCATATTTTATGACATGTATCAGGTTTTTTTCTAGCCACTTCCTCTTCGTGGTAACCACTATGGGATATATCGGAAAACTGAGTTTTAGAAAAAATTTGGAGTGAGTTTTCGATACATCTTGATGAAAAATATTTAGTTTTCTGATTTCTTCAAATTGAATTTCTAAAAAGAAATTGGCTTGAATGCCACCTGTGCATTTGCCTCCACAAAGGCCATTTTGAGGGGCAGGTGCTTAGGTGATTTACGGTAGACCCCAACACCTATGTATTTGTGAAACGTCCAGCATTTCCACAGAGAGATCGCTCTACTTTGTCTTGCCAAGGGGAGATAAATACCATGGGATTTGTCTGACCTCTCTCGTCATCATGCATGCAGTGATAGGCATCACCAACAGCTAACTATCCGATGAATTAGTAAAGTGTTTGGTCACAACTCTTGACATTCCTGCAGGCAGGCTGGTTGCTAGGAGTCAAGTATACATGCAGCTGGCCAGGAAACGTGGGAAGGCAAGGCAGATCAAAGGTAGTGCCTGGAAACAGAGGTTAACTGCCTAATGGTGGGAGTCAACAAGCACATTAAACAGGCACCACAGTCTGCTTGACCTTTAACCTTCACCAGCAGACGACTGTTCTCAGGCTGTAACAATTAGCCTGTGATAAGTATACCCTGTGACTGATCTGTATACATGGACTGCATGCAGTCCTCACTCACACACCCAGTCACACTCAGCCAGGTTTCAATCGCAGATGTTACAACCACACAGAAAAGATTGTTTGCCCCCCTCCCAAACCTTTCTGTTACCAAAAGCTCAACTGTCAGTCCGATTTATGCTTCCTTTAAATTGGATTCTGGAGTCAAAGCTGCATTGGTTGGGTTGGCCAGTTTCTAGTCTTCACAAAATATATAATTTTGTCAGTCTGCAGAGAATAATGCCCAGAGAATATAAATATTTTTAAAATATTTTTGAAACATGCAACAAAGTGGATGAATTATAGTCGTGTTCTTTAAACCCGTTTTCCAACCTTTGCTGAAATGACCAAGTGGAGGATGGCGACACTGCCAAGCAACCCACACAATCTGCTGACACATAAACCCTTTCTAGAGCTCACTCTGGAGAGTAAAATGTACTGTGAAGAAACAGTACAACTTTCAAGACAAGTCTCCTGGGTCCTTCTTTTGATGTCACCAACAGTTTGAAGATCAGTGCACCTGATAACACTATCAACAGACAACCCACTCGATGTAGGAAAACTTACGCTTCACGGTCAGAATCTCCTCTGATTCTACTACCATGTTGCCATTTTCTTCGACAAAACATTTATAGGAACCATCATCAGATTTCTGGACACCTGTAAATAATAAAACATGTTAATGGTTATAGACAATGTAATGAGACAAAACAACAACAACAACAACAACAACATATTCTTCATCACAATTTGTGCACAAGAATTTTTGAAGAGTTGTAATTGTAATGGTGTATGATACTTTCAGTTGCACAAACATGTTAAGGTATTAGTAAACTGCAAAACTGTACACTTACTTATCCGATAGGTGTTTCGTGTCATTCTCCAAAGTATTTCACTTGGACAAATCAGATTTTGATTAATTAAGTTATTTATTTGGTTGGCACTTCATGTGGCGCACTCAAAACAGAAAGTCGTCTCTGTCTGGTTGACTTATTTAATTGATTGGTGTTTTATGCTGTACTCAAGAATATTTCATTTCTACCACATAGAAATAGAAGAAGAAGCGTTATGCTGGGAGAAAACCAGGCAGAGTTTGGGTGTAACCCAGAACCATCCACAGGTTGCTGGCAGACCTTCCCACATACGCCCTGAGAGGAAGCCATCTTGCATGAGCTGGACTAGACCTCAAAGCAGCCACAATGGTGAAAAGGCTCCTGGTCTTTGCACTGCACTAACCACCTCGGTAACAGAAACCCCGCTAAATGGTGTCTACTCTGTTACTGGAAGGCTCTATCTAGTCTGTTACCTGTTACTGCAAAGGTGGGAAATCTGCTGTAATTGTTGCTTTTAGTGTAAACTCAGCAGTAACTGTGTGCACTCTCTAACCTGTACTTCTTCGGGTGTAAACATGAAGGTGCTGGGTTACCTTTAATGGTGAATTTGTACACCAAATCGCCGTTATCCTCTGTGGCCGTAACGGTGTAATGTTCAGGCTTGTACATAACGTTTATGTGCCTGGAGACCTCCCTTATAACCAGTGGGTTTTTATTGTCCACTTTCGCCCATTTCAACTGCTGTTTGATGAACGATAGTCCTGTAACTCGACAGGTGAGTTCGACATTATCTCCTATATTTACTTCAGCTGACCCACTGGACTTCACTGTTACAGCCAGCACTGTGAACAGAAAACAGCATCATAAGCTCCACAGAGTAAGTGTTACAGCCATTACAGCGAACAGAAAATGGCATTGTATTGTAAGTCACATAGCATATGTGCTACAGCCAATACCGTGAACAGCAAACATCCTTAGCTGTACAGCACAGGTGGTGTTACAGCCATTACAATTAACAGAAAAACATCATTTACATAGCACATGTGGTGTTACAGCCATTACAATGAACAGAAAACATCATTTACATAGCACATGTGGTGTTACAGCCATTACGATGAATAGAAAACATCATTTACATAGCACATGTGGTATTACAGCCATTACGATGAACAGAAAATATCATTTACATAGCACATGTGGTGTTACAGCCATTACGATGAACAGAAAACATCATTTACATAGCACATGTGGTGTTACAGCCATTACGATGAACAGAAAACATCATTTACATAGCACATGTGGTGTTACAGCCATTACAATGAAAAAAAACAGCATTTACATAGCACATGTGGTGTTACAGCCATTACAATGAACAGAAAAACATCATTTATATAGCACATGTGGTGTTATAGCCATTACGATGAAAAAAAAACATTAATTACATAGCACATGTGGTGTTCTAGCCATTACAATGAAAAAAAACAGCATTTACATAGCACATGTGGTGTTACAGCCATCACAATGAACAGAAAAACATCATTTACATAGCACATGTGGTGTTATAGCCATTACGATGAAAAAAAACATCATTTACATAGCACATGTGGTGTTATAGCCATTACAATGAAAGAAAAAACAGCATTTACATAGCACATGTGGGGTTACTGCAGTGCGAGTAAGGGGCTTGATATGTTCAAGGACATCATCTCTTCATTCACCAACAACAGCAACAACATGCTTAAAAATGACATTCAAGTCAAAAACCAGACACACAGTTTGAAATGTAAACTAACTGTACTGAAATGTTATATGTTGACAATATTTGTATAAATGTAACACTCCAGGCAGGAATAAATCTCTGCCAACTGACACTTAAATGGCCCATTCTGATTTGCCGCACTTTCACTTTCAATCTTGAAATTAAATTGTGAAAAAAATTAGAATGGTTACTACATACCAGGCCCGTAAATAACTTTTTGTGGCGTTGCTGACAGATTTCCAAACTAATTCAGTCCCACCTTTGTTTTGAAGACTCTTGATGTTGTTTATACGTGAAGTTTGCCCGGTACCAAATAGTTTGTGCCTGACAAAAGGGGATTTGATGCTTGACAATTTTTGTGTCAGACTGCTTATTTGAAGGTTTGTATCAGCCAAAATGTGTGTCTTTAGTTTAACAGAAGATATAGGAACTCTGACTGTTGACACAGACACCATTAACACCTGAGAGCAGAGGTAAGAGAGAAATCCTTTAGGTAACTGGGTGCAGCGTGGGTTAACCAACCTAAGCAGATGAGTCAGGGAGTACAGGCTCAGGTAAGTACAGGTGAGAATTTAGCTAATGAGGTTATTGATCATCGCTATTAGGTGGAGGGGAGAATATCTGTGGGCACACCCTGACATCATCAACCCATGTCCTCCCACCTTACAGGTAAATACAGCCTACCACGTGGGCTGTGGCTCCCATAGCATAACATTCCACAGAGGCAGGTTATGATTACCTGGAGTTATACCCAAGGAATAGCTTTCAGGGGCTTTCAAACTAGCACAAAGCTGTCTGTGTCAGCATACCTGGGCAATTTAAATCACTGGTAGAGTTGGTGCACATACATGTATATACTTACATTCAATTCAACCACCTATATTTCAGTTCTGACTTTCTCTAATTGCAATTCTCAACTAAAAAACTGAGCTTAACCTAGATGACCTAAAAGTTCATCCAGGACTACACTGCTTATTTTTCATGATTCTGAGAGTTCTGTTGATTGCAGCAGTCTTTTTAGGTTTGGGAAGCAGGATGATATCCTACTTAGAAGATATAAATTTGAGCACTAAAAGTGGCATTTTTTTGCTTGTTAAAATGTTCTTTTTAGGGCAAAATTTTAGGTCATTTACAGAAGTTAATCATGAAACCTGTATTCAGTTTTATGTACTCCATGAATTTGACAAAGGAAACATGTCGTATAGTAAAACCAGGTCCCTCGAGGCTATTTGGATTAAATCTTGAATACTCAGCAGGCGAACAACTGACTGGGTAGTTTACACAATTACACAAAACAGAATTAAGGGTTATACTGAATGTCATGCATACACGAGATAGCATTGTCGTTAAAGAATGAACGTTTTCGTTTTATTGATATACATGTGCATGTACAAAATAGCATTATGAGTACGACTGTATGTGTCAAAACCGAATGACAATATAGCATTATGAGTATGACTGTATGTGGCAAAACAGAATGACAATATAGCATTATAAGTATGACTGTAAGTGGCAAAACAGAATGACAATATAGCATTATGAGGATGACTGTATGTGGCAAAACCGAATGACAATATAGCAGATGGTAAACTCTTAAGAGTTCTTCGCTCCTTATTAAATAAACACAGCAGTTACTGTTTTAGGGGACACAACACAAACCACTTAACATAAAAAGTACATGAAGTGCAGTGTGAGACATTAGGTTGATGGATTCATGCAAAGAGAAGCCTTGAACAGTTTTCAATTAAGCCGGAAAGAGGCAAGGAATGTTCTATGTTTAAATACTTTACCAGTATTTATCTATTTATTTGATCGGTGTTTTACGCCGTACTGAAGAACATTTCATTTGTATAATGGTGGTCAGCATTATGGTGGGAGGAAACCGGACAGAGCGCAGAGGAAGCCCACGACCATCTGCAGGCTGCTGGCAGACCTTCCCATATAAGGTTGGAGAGGAAGCTGCCATGTGCTGGATTTGACCTCACAGCCACTGCATTTGTGGCAGGCTTCTGGGTCATTACTCTGTGCTAGCGTGCTAACCAACTGAGCTACAGAAGCCCTCTTTCATCAGCAGTCAAATTGTATACCATGCTAATATGTAGTATGTCATTATAATGAATATGTCTCCTTTGTTTGTACTTTGACTGCAGCTGTTCACATATCCAACACAGTCGATTCTGTACCATTGTGTATTTGAAGGTAACGCCACAACACATCACCTCACCTGAGTCAGGTAAGAAGGATAATGCTGTTCGTGACAGGAGTTATTTACACATATGCATGCAGCTAATAACAGAAATATGAACATTAGCCCCAGACCAGATATTACAGAGGAGATAAACTTGCCAGCTGGCACAATCTGTAGTTGTTTGCCCATCACCAGGCCATGCTTATCTAAATTCCCAAGGCCATCCTTAAAAATGTGTTCGTTGGGCATAACCCGATCGACATTTCAAAAAAGCTCCCTGCTCAAAATTTTTCATTAACATGTTGATAAAAATTATATTTTTCTTTTCTCTTTCTCACTATTGTAATATCTTCACAATCCCTAGTGCTAGTTATACACACTCATCAAACACACAGTAACATCAAACTTAACATTTATGAGTTATTTCTGCAGTATAATTATACATCTTCGCCTTGTCCCAAAGCAAATTACGGTCAATGACCTAATATCTGGTCTGCCATTGACTTACTCGTGATTCCTGTTTCTGAGATTTCCACTGATCCAAGAAATATGTTTTGAGGTGTGTTTGGAATGCGCTGTGATATTTGTCACGTTTTACTGACTAGCATCACATTTTATGACATGTATCAGGTTTTTTTCTAGCCACTTCCTCTTCGCGGTAACCACTATGGGATATATCGGAAAATTGAGTTTTAGAAAAAATTTGGAGTGAGTTTTCGATACATCTTGATGAAAAATATTTAGCTGTCTGATTTCTTCAAATTGAGTTTCTAAAAAGAAATTGGCTTGAATGCCACCTGTGCATTTGCCTCCACAAAGGCCATTTTCAGGGGCAGGTGCTTAGGTGATTTACGGTAGGCCCCAAAACCTATGTATTTGTGAAACGTCCAGCATTTCCACAGAGGGATCGCTCTACTTTGTCTTGCCAAGGGAGATAAATACCATGGGATTTGTCTGACCTCTCTCGTCATCATGCATGCACTGATAGGCATCACCAACAATTAATTATCCGATGAATTAATAAAGTGTTTGGTCATGGAGTCAAGTATACATGCAGCTGGCCAGGAAACATTGAAAGGCAAGGCAGATCAAAGCTAGTGCCTGGAAACAGAGGTTAACTGCCTAATGGTGGGAGTCAACAAACACAGTAAACAGGCACCACAGTCTGCTTGACCTTTAACCTTCACCAGCAGACGACTGTTCTCAGGCTGTAACAATTAGCCTGTGATAAGCATACCCTTTGACTGATCTGTATACATGGACTGCATGCAGTCCTCACTCACACTCATAATCTTGACCTACTTCTATAGTTCAGACAGTTCTGTTTTTGACTTTATTGTAGCGAGACTCACCCTACCCACACGCAATCTGGCTAGTTCCTACCCCCTGATGCCAGGTGGCACTGCTAGCAAAGGCAACTTTCAATGCACACAGCCTGCGCTCATAGTTCGCAATTCCCTCTGCAGATTTCTTTTTTGATCGTGTGAATTTTGACTGATGCTGATGGCTTACAGCAGTAAAATAAATCAGGTCTTAAAGCTAACGACAAACTGGTCGCATGTGCCACTAAAAATTTTGGTTTCTGCAAACCAGGAAATTATGTCTGTTTTTTTGATTGTGTGAACTTCGATAGATGACTTACACTGTTACGGTGTTTTTTTTACCAGACATGCCGCATTCGCACGTGTAACTGGCACACATTTTACCATTTTAACATTTTCAAGACTTACAAAGCCCTGTGCTGGTTACATGGTATATGAATTCTCATAAAGATTTTGCACTGTGACCTACAGACTGCGGACTTGTGTGGAAGTTCTGCTAGTCATGCTGCCATTAGCAATTGCGGGTGATACAGCAACAACAAGTATGACTCAAGGAAGGCGAAGTTGGCTTTTATCACCATAAAAGCCCTGATTTGGCAAAACAAAATGAAGACGCAAGTCAAGGTGCAATCAAAGACAATGGCAAAGCAACCAGATAAATTATCAAAGGAAACCATTCATACATGTAGATGAATCCACATGAGGTAGGACGATTTCCCATTTTGCCCTACTTTGTGGACGGCTGTAGTGTGGTTTTTAAACACCTGTTGTCAGTAACAGCGGGGTAACAATCAGCTGGGCATATAGGGAGCCAAATCCTCAAAATTACTTAGTCCTGAATGCGCCACTTACATAAATGCGCAACTTACTCGCAGCCAATGAAATCCTGCGGCAATGGCCGTGGAACAAGCGCCAATGACGATGTCATTGATACATAGGCCTACCCTACAAGTGTACTTAATCTCTCTAAATCTGTAGCCTCCTATTTTAAGATATCAGTAATTACAAAATAAAATCCCATCATCCGGACTGGAGAGTCTCTATATTTTCTGATTTACCGGCAATGATTTTTTTTCAAAAACTTTATGTGACCTGTAACTTGTCAGTAAGGATTTCAAGTTCTTTCACATTAATCATTATCGGCAATGTCAAAGTTTGAAGCTAGTGCTATGAACTGAAATGTTTATTTTCAGAAATAAGGATAATAATTCAAAAAATCTAGATTACTAAGGGACCATTCACCCAGGTCCATGTTTATTTTCAAGTCACATGTTTCATGATTTTTAATTACCTATATTCTGTCTCAACAGTTTCTTGTTCGTACGTTGTTGTGCTTTAGTGCTTTTCCCCAAACCTTTCAAGTACATCGTTTTTTACATGTCTTTTCACTGATTGAGAGTTACAGCCACAATTTCCTTAATCCATTACGACACCAATACTTTATCATGATTCAAGATTGAAGAATTAATTGTTCAAAGTGATGTCAACACCAACTGCATAGAGTTTTGGTTCAGATTATCCTGGTTGTAAGCTTCTGGACAGGTCTTCGCAGACATCAACACTGTTCGTTTGCAGAAGTTTGAAACAACGCCTGTAATTGTATGCCTATTTATCAATTAATAGTATAATACAGTTCACAGACAAGCTTGGGTTCATATATATAGGGACTTATAATTACTTCAATTAATGAGGAACAGTAAAGAACAACAACAACAACAACAAAATTCAATTAAAAAAAATATTCAATTTTGATTGAAGGAAAAACTCAATTTCCCTCTTAGAGTAGAGGTTGATGAACCCATTGGTGTTTTACGCCGTACTCAAGGATATTTCCCTTATATGACAGCGGCCAGCATTATGTTGTGAGGAAACTGGGCAGAGCCAGTAAGGGTAAGCCACTACATGTATATACCTGGTCTAAAATTTGTCTTTGACTAAGTTACTGAGGTACTGCATCTATGAGCTGTACTGATCCAAGAAAAGTGGTTTGAGGTTTGTATCAAATCTACTGTGGTGTGTGTGGGGGGGGGGAGAGGGAGGGGGATTGTACAATATACACCCCAGAAGCCATCATAACGCTATGAGGATCTCTCTGATTTGATGCAAATACACCGTGTTGCAAGAATCAGTTAAGACTGAAATGTTATCTGGTACAATGACATAAATCTTTGAAACCAGAGAGTGTTTCCAGTCACTTTCTTATCATGGTTATCACTATGAGAAACATCTGAAAATAAACTTTTAGACAAATTTTGTATTGAGTTTTCGACACATAATGTCAAAAAATATTATGCTTTCTGATTTGTTCAAATTTAGTCTCTCAAAAAAAATTGGCTAGAAAAACCCCTAGTATCAGTAACGAAACATCACTCTTCTTGGCCTGCCAGTCCAATTGTCACTGAACTGTTTGTAACCACCTGTTAAGAGAATTACTAGAGGCTGACCTGATTGCACACCTCAAGTGTTTGCACTTTACACTACAGTTCTGTGCAGAGTACATGTAACAGCGTGCTTAAGCTGGTGGTTTTAGTGGTATGGTACCTCACATGGCAACACATGGGCTCAGCATAACAGACTACAGATCAAGTGTTACAATTCGTCTTTAAAAAAAAAGAACAACCCAATAGTTCAACTGTCCTGTAATTTCTTGATATTTACGACGAAGTCCCAATTTTCCCGGCATATATATGCACCAAGAACATACACATCATGCATAGATTCCTATAAATATGTACAAACAAGAGTCTCAAGATAAAGGCTCACATGAAATACATCAACAGTCATAATATCTGATAAGACTTGCTATCCTAATTCGCCTGGATTACTGACATGGTTTGACACTGAATGATACGGCCAAGGTCATCACCAGTTCCTAATTCGCCTGGTCATCAGTTCTTGTACAGAAAAGAAAAATGGCTGTTCACTGGGTCTCATGCATAGAACCACTTCTTAGAATCCTATATTGTTGTAAGTGAATTGGCCTTTACATGTCAGTCAACATGTAAAATGCGACCTCCTGCATCGTAATTAAGTCATGTCAAGCCCAACGCTGGACTGATCTATACAGAGAATGTCAAATAATATAGGTGGGGCCTGTATGTTAATTGGTGGTATTGTCTGGCCTAGACTACATTTATCGTTTACCATTATAACTCAGAACTAAAAAAACAAAATCGCGAGAAAAATATTTGTTTCACGACTCCCCCCAATTATCTCCCCAGCCCATAGTGAATTGCACTGTAGGATCAATATTACGATGTTCATCTGATGATGGCAAATCCCTGTACTTCCTGTGATTACAATACTGAAGGTTTAGTGTTAACTATGTGTGTTTTGTTGTGTCTGTTAGGCGGGTGTCCTATATATGACAGATATACAATGCCGGTTCACCTTGAGAAAATGCCGCCACATACAAGCCGTATTTCTGCGGCAAACTCACCGCCAGCCCATGCGATTGCTCTCTAGACGGAAACCTGTTGGCCATTTCCAGAGCTGGAGTGGCTTTCAGAGAAGCGTTCTCGAAAGTGAATGTGATGAGCCGAGCAGGTCAGTGCACACACACCGCCCTAATCAAAGCGTGCGGACTGCATACCGGCAGATCACCCCAGCAAAACAACCCCCGATTTTCTATCAGTCGAAATCTTTATACACCGCTCTCTCTGCAAAATAAAATGAAGCAATTGATTCTCACCTGTCTGTATGGTAAAAGCAAGCACGAATAAAACTAAAAGTCTCTCCATCGTCCGTCTCTTTCCCCTTAAAATCCTTCAACAGTAGCACCGGCGAAATTGCAGTGGAGAAGCCTTTCCCAACAGGACCAGCAAACTTGGGTCTCGAGTGACGTCAACCTCCTTTATCGAAAGAGCTCCGATTTGCACCTGCAGAAAAAGGTAGACAAAGGTATGAAAGCTGTGACGGACCACATAGGCGTACAGCTACGTGGCCACCGAAATGTGCAACAGAATCTCCAACTGTGCCAGCAAAAAAAAACAAAGAAAAAAAAATTGGTAAAAATTAATACCAAGTTTTCCGGTTGAGTAATAGCTAATCCCACATTTTTTATTCACGACGATGCATTTATATAACCCCCCCCCCCCGCAAAGAAAAAAATCCCCATTACATACACTGCAGAAGTGAAGTTAAATACTGTATGGCATAATTGCTAGCTGTTATAGTGCCTGTGTCTTACGTGTATACACCCAACCTATATCGTTTTGAAGAACATATGTGGAGAGGTTCTTCATTTTGCACCGTTATAACTGTCCCATGGTCTCGGAAATTTAATTATTCATCACAACTGTTATAGCAACATGCCAAACAGTGTTGAAAACTGGTTTCACTTTCTTCCAAAGGAGAAATAAGTCTTCAAATCCGCCATGCGTGACAAAGACAAGTTGTGGAATTGGAAAAAAAAACAGAGAGTGCTATACGGAACTAGCCACATCATACAGATGAGGTAAAGAAGTACTATTGTCTGGTATCCGGAACCAAGACTGTAATGATTGAAAAACAGCCTCCTCGTGATCATGCAATTTAATTATTATATGCATATGGACGTTTTAAAAATCCTTAGCCTTTCCTCATACATTGTTTCTCGTGTTTGAAATCTTGTCAGTCTGTAATATGCACCTGTCGGACAGTTAACAAGGTTTCCACAAGCTATAGTCAAACTGACCCTAATGACATGCAGCGTTGTGAACGGTATCCTTTACATAGCAAGCAGTATGCTTTGCAATAGTAGGCCTGTAAAGCCTTCATGAATATTTGCATATATGATATCTACAAATTTGATCTACTAATTACCAAATTTACATTTTTGACTTCCAAAACACAACATATACATACATGGCTTTCTTTTTCAGCAAGCAAGCTGGCCGGGGGAATTATAGACCCTTGCTAAATAAGGGCCTGTATGAAAATGTATTCGACCAAAGTTATAAAGTTCTTTGTATGGGGTAACAAGTTCAATTCATGAACTTTGGTCAGGTAGTTCGGTTAATTTTTGCTCATGTTTTAAAAATATTTTTCCTTTTCTGAAGAGTATTTTCTATATGGACATTAAGAGGGTATATTTTTCTAACTATTATTTATTGTTAAAAAAAGTTCACTCCAACACTTGGTTTATAGTCTTCAAATTATTTGTCACAGTAAGTGATGTATACCGGTTTACATTTGATATTTACTGGGCAAGAACCATACGGGGACAAGATTTACATGAAAAAAAGGTGTGTATAGCCCAAAACAATTTTTATGAGGTGAGATTTTTCAGTTGGTAGCAATGGAGCAAACAAGACAGCATATTGTTACGAGGCACATGTGGTGATTACATGTGTCCGGGTTAGGACCCGTGTAAGTTTAAGACCCAGACAAGGTGATTGAATTTACGGTCGGGTTTAAGCCCGTTTGGCGTGGCTGATTGTCCAGATGGGACAATGCTACATCATGGCCAAGCTCAAATTCCCACAGATGTGTGAAAGATGATTCTCGCCGTTGGTCCCCATTAATGTTATCCAAAAGCGGAAAGAGCGCACCTCCAGACGATACATGAAGTGAGATAACGCAAGCTTCAAAACTTAGAAATTTAGAAACAAAAGATTTCCTTGTTCGCTGCTATATAAGCGACTCCCAAATTTCAATGAAGAAGAAGTCTTTTGGCCACTCACACGCTAAGTTGCTGTGCTTCCTGATACCCCCGATCTGAGACCATAACTTCTCTCCTTTGGAGATACCCACTGCTTTCGGACTTCACCAAACTGAACTGGGATTGACTTGTTTTGGCTGGCGGTCGCTCTCTCTCCGCTTTGAACCCGGGACAGCGGCACATAGTAAGTATGAGTAGTAAGTATATATTAAAGAACTCCTTTGTTGTTATTTAACCCCTTGTCGTTGTAGTCACTTTGTCCACAGGTTTATCTATAAAACTATATAGTTTTACAAAGGTTACGGGTATAGGTAGTGGCAACCTCGGCGCATAGTTCCCCTCTGCACGTTGTGTTACCTAGTTGTGTCTGAAAAGACTATGTAGGCTCCATCGTGACGGTTTCCCTAAAACGCTTCCACTCAAAACGCTTCCTCTACAAACTCTGCACTCGGATCAAGTAGCCACACAAACATATACCCCGTATCAACTGATAGCAGAGCGCGGTTTGATTCAAAGTGACACATCGATAAATCTCTGGTATACAGTTCTAAGGTAAGTGTTTTTAATTCTTGTAACTTAGAGAAAAATGGCCCAAAGCAACAGAAACCAGGGTATTCAGGCAGTTCCATTAGGATATAGTCTTAGATCCGAGGGATCTCCAACATCGACTGAAATTACTTCTGATTCGGCTGCCAATTCCAACCCAGATATCGAACAAATCCTACAGCCAATTTCTACCGTTCTTACCAGTTTGGCACATCAAAATTCGGAAACGGCTAGGATACTATCATCTATTACAGGCTCTAATTCTATAGGGCATGCTGCGCCTGGGCCAAATGGTGCACCAGCCCCAAAATCATTCACAGGTAAACCTGATGACGATTTTCAGACCTTTCTAGATCATTTCATAACATATGCCGATGTCTTAGGCTGGTCAGACGCCCAAAGATCGAACATTTTTAAAATGTATTTAAGCGGACCTGCGCAATCTTTTTACTCTGGATTATCGGATTCAGTGAAACAAAATTTCGGACAATTGGTAGATTCCTTCACAAACCGTTTCGACGGTCCCGAAATGCGTTGGGCGAGAGACAGTGCGCTCTACGCTAGACAACAGAGGATGAACGAGCCGCTCGAGGAATTTATAACAGATATTACACATCTCTGTAAAAGAGCTAGGAAATCGGATGTTGAGACCTTATCATTCTTTATGCAGGGAGTTAACCCTTTTCTAAGGTCCCATGTAATTTTTCAAAAACCGGAAAATTTAGAAGGTGCGCTAAACAAAGCCAGATTGGCTGAGAGTGCGTATCCAAGCGCAGTCAGCATTGCTGCCTTAAATTCGCAAGCTGCGATGCAGCAACCAATCACAAAGTCTCAGCCTGATAGCCACACCTCGTCAAATTCAAATGATTTCGACCGTTTTCGAGCCGTCCATGGCACCCCTATTTGTAAATCATGCCACCGACTAGGTCACATGGCGAAGGACTGCCCCGAGAAAACAAAAACTAAACAATTCTGTAATTATTGTAAAACTCCTGGCCATGTAATCAACGATTGTCGAAAAAGATTGAGAAACAATGCCAGACGACAATCCTCGCAACCTAACAATTCGAGTAACGTGCCTTTAAACTAGAGGAAGTTCACTATAACTGGGAGGATATTGAACTTCAGGTAGGAAGAGTTCGATTTCCAAATTCTTATCAAAACATTTCAGACTCGAAACTCAGTGCTAGTAATAATACTACATCTCCCAGACCTAGGGTAAGTACAGCGGCTAGTTCAGCCAACAGGGGCAAATCCACCCGGGTTAAGCTAATTCCTAGACCCCCACCAGAGCCTCAGCATTCTTCTTTAAGAAATTCGAGTGATTCTAATTTTGATCATATTTTCCCAGGTAAAATCACTTTTGAACATAAATGTAGTTTTGGAAATAGCACCTCCGAGAGAAGCTTTAAAGAAGTAGGTATTCAAACGGATGCTAGCGTCCCCAAATCCCTTGAAACATCCACTATTAACAAAGGCACCCTGCAACTTTCGCCTATTGATGTAAATTCAAACGGTCTGAAAGGTGACCGTGCTGACTGTGGGAGGATAAGTGATACTAACTCGAGTCTGCTCTCTAATGCCATTGTTCATCTGTTGAGTTTTATTATCATTGCCTTTATTGTTATTGTAAATGTTGGAAAGGAATTGGTTACAACGTTGATCAGTTCCAACCCACGGCTTCCACACAGCTGTGTTAATCTCTTCGAGAAACACAGACGTCACACCGAGCCGTCATTTGTTAAACCAGAGGTTCGGAGATTGTTAAGCTACAAAAGAAGTATAATCTAACCGGTACAAGCAAGGTTTGCACCTTCACTCATGTCGAATTAAATGCAAATTCCCAAACTGTCTTTATGGCTAAAGTCCACAATGGTTTTCTTGAGGGATGTTCTGGATTATTTGAGCCTAATGAAGATTTATACGGTAAGAAGGGCGTATTTGGAGCCCGAGCTTTAGTCACCGTTGTTAATGGTCTTATCCCTATCAGAATGTTAAATCCCAGCGGGGAATCAGTTCACATAAGAGACTTACTGAACTTGGGAACATTTTCAGCAGATCAGTTTAATGTTTACCCTAGTGTAGAGTCCCCTGCGGAGCAGGTGAATGTCGTCTAGCTAGTTAGTCAATCTTCCCCAGGAGGTAACTGTAATCCCTTTAATCATTTTAATGACCCTCCTGCGGTTGACTTAAGTACTTCTGAATTGGACACAGATCAAAACGGCAAACTTCAGAAGTTGTTGATGGTATTTGACTGAAAGTCATTTGGTTTATTTTGTGTCAAGACTGAAATCCAGATTGGTCCGCCCAGTGACGGTATAATGTGACTGGGTGGCATGTCATGTCTGACGTCTTCTATATGACGTTGGCGGCACCCACTCGCCCTGCCACAAGAAGATACAGTACAGATGTCCATTCTTCGTCATATCACGATTGTTATGTATTGCTGAGCATATATATATATATACACACATACCTACTGAAAGTCATTTGGTTTATATTGTGTCAAGACTGAGTTCAAAGCCACAGTGAATAGAAATATTGGACAGGTACGAGAGGATTGTAAGGGCGCGTACACATATATAGATACTTAACCTTGTCAGTTTTTGACGTCACTTGCCTTAATCTAGTCCAGCCCTTTGGACCCAGATAACGCTTCTTGTGGATCTTCCCAATCTGTTCAATTTGTGAAAAATTATGCAATCCTCGGGAGACTTTTCTCATTCTCCGACGATTAAAAAGCCTAGACATTTACAAAACGATGACATCAATAACACAGTTTAACCAGCTGCACAAGTACGTAGCCAAATCGATAAGGACTTTTTTGTGGATCTGAGTTGGACTGCCGTCACCATAACAACGAGAGTGCGGGCCAAGAAGAAGTCAGGCAGCTTTAATGAGGAGAAGACAACAAAACCATGCAAACTTTATCTCAAACAATGCTATAACAGCATACATATTACTGCACGGAAACAGGACAGTCATCAAAAGTTATAAATGTACCTGATTTTAGGTCTAGAGAATAAATGTCTACTTTTTCAGAAATGATAAAGTTAAATATGGTTGTAATTGGCAGCAATTCTGGCAATCGATTTTGTTTGCCCTGCACAAATTTCATAGATAGTATTAATAATAACGAAGGCGAAAATAGAGAGCAAAAGTTCGACAAAAATAAAAAGGAAGGCACTGAATTTGAACTCGGGACTGCCAGGCATCATATAGAATGAGTCCAGTATTAAAACCCACATAGAGACAATGCAGCTTTGACGTTTTGCTCATAGCCGATAACAAAGAACAGGAGGAGTACTTCGGCAGAAGGTTGACAAATGTTATTAAATGGAGACAGTCTTGACCACACTCGTGGTCATCACACGTAAACCATTAACGGTTGACAAAAGTAAGTTCACATTTGTGCTCAGCATGTTGAGATACATATAGGTATATGTGTTCATCAGACAAAATGTGAAAATGGCAAAGCGGCTGTTGGTTACTTTTCGACACGAAATTGTCCTCGAATTAAACAAGCTTGATGCTCCCTGAAGTGTATAGCATACTTGTTAAAGTACAAGAGATGTCATGTTAAGGTTTTGCTCAGAATTCAATTTGGCCGCCAAAACACGTGATCTTGTAGACCACATTTTTGCAATTCTCTGACGATTAAAAAGCCTAGACGTGCAAAATAAAAGTGGGGAACGTGCAGATAACGTGTCTAAACGCTCATACCTGACGCTCTGGCCTGTCTTTAATGAAGAGCCTCTCTCGCACATGGTTGAACTTTGAGCTTGAGGTACGTCAGAGTTCATGATTGTCAAGTTTGATCCTGTTAAGTTTGTTGTATAATCCGTATGTAATCAATGTATGCCTGGAAAACAGAAGAATGTGCACTTTTACTTTCATTTTCATTTTAGCCTTGGTATGATAGAGATCTATATGAGCACATGCGGTCTTTATGTTATCATTACCAATCTTCATGGAGACAGCTAATGTTTTCTCTGTGATGACAATGGAGTCCTTGGAATAAAATGTAAAGGTGGCCTTTTACTTTATTTTCTTATTATCTGTGTAATTTACACTCACATATACAGTTATATCTGACAATGTTATTGTTATCGAAATAGGTACAGTTTAATGGATACGAATTCATATCTTGGAAGTTGTGCGTTAGTTTGGTTCCCCGAAATAGGATGAATCAGCAACGGCGAGTTAAACTGAATAGCGAGTCATTTCTTATGTCAGCGGTTCATTTACTTTCATTTTCAACTCATCCTGTAATTGACACAGCTATACATGCATCTATTATTGTTATCATTCTTGAGTACGACCAAAACACCAATGAAATAAATAAATAAATAAATATTGTTATCTAAATAGGTACTATTTAATGAATATCACCATCTAAGTTCTGCGTTAGCCTCGCTCCCCCGAATTATGGTGAATCAGCATGGGCGTGTTAAACTGAATAACCCGTCACTGGTATGGTGCTTCCTTGAGATAGCTGCAGCTGAATGACCTTGGTGCAGTATAGATATTGTCGAGAGCGACAGAAATGATGTGAAACGCTGGCAGTCTTGCTGGAGACAGCCATTGGTTCGTTTATGATGACAATGGAATAGAACGATTCAATTTTTATTTAGGCTTGTAATTGCCGTTAAGACATATGGCTGTGACATCTTTCTTGTACAGTGGACTTGATATGTTAGAGACCGTGTTCATGTTTGGATCTCCGTCTTAAGGAGAATAAGCTCGAAGAAGTTGGACTGAATATTATGTTTTTCTGCTGTGATTGCTATTGTGCTTTCTTGAGGAGGACGCCGTTTGTACAGAGTAGATCTATGAAGGTCACGAGTGACCCACGAGATCTAGAAGCCTGAATCTTTCAGCTACACAGGAATAATCCCCACCAGAGCTTTACTGTTATTTTTGTCCACCGATAAACCCTATAGACTCACCTCGCCTATGCTAACTATCCATGCATGGAACTTCCAGTCACAATACATGTTATCCATGCGATAGGTCGCACAACTCCTCGGTCGGCCTGGGGGATAGGGGGATCACCTGACCCCACTGGAACTCGATCCGCACTGTTGCTGCCCCAGATCCCCGGCGCCTGGAAACCCTAGAGGCCTAGGCCACACGGAATCAAGACGCTGCCGGCATCGACACCCTCCTGCAGGCATACCTACTATTGGAGGCCGTTGACCCGAAGCAAAAGGACGGCACAATGGCACAACGAAAATGACTGAGTCATGATTAAGTTATTAATCATATCCTCAACCTGAATACGATCTGATTAATCGTAGAAGAGTGGGTGACCTTATGCGGAGATTACTTCTGTGTATAGCCATGCGATATCACGGCTGTTTGGTCCGTGGGACAGCATTTGCTCTCGTCCCAATACCGCACAAAAGAATGCATTTAAAATTAGTTCTGTGACTCAATCCTACGATTTGCAACAGTTCAATGTAAATATGAATGAATGAGCATGTCTTCTCGCCAGATGGCTGTCGCTTGTTTTCACAATACAGGGTTATATATTTAGGGAATTAAAAGAAATTTCACAGCAAGAGCATAATTGACTGTCACACTCAAAAATAAAGTGTAACAAAATTAGATAAAAAAAAGAATTAAACAAAGCAAAATTCTAAGGAAAAAATATTACGTGGTTATGTTGTGTGTTGTTCTGATATAAATAGCTCGCATAGGACACCAAAGGCTTTTTGAAAGTCTACGGACCAATGGCTTCACTTGAAACATGAAAGACATTTTTTTCAGAGGCTTGAAAATCTGACGTATTTTAAATAAAATGCACTGACGATCGTTGTAGCTGGAGGGAGAAATGCTATCTGGTTTAGTTCTAACAAACTGACTAATCTCATGTAAAATTACCCGTCTTGTTTTGTGTAGCTGTGAATGGCGGGACTGTGGGCGCGGTTAGTGACTGAGCTCAATATGTGGCATGTGATAATCAACTTGAAACAGATATGTTTGTGTTGTGACTCTGTCTTTAATACATTGTTTTCTTTTATTGACTTGCTATAACTTAGACCAGCATCAGACCGGCTAGATGGTGATCTGTGTACACGACAAAGGCTGCACTGTAGGTCACGAGTGTTCTGAAAGCTCCAGTGTTTATGTGATTTAGAATTTTTAAACATAGATCCTACTTTCTTGAAAGAAATGGCTCTGTTGTGAACATGTTTAAAAGTAAACGTCCAGATATATCGATACATTAGACTTTAAAAGTCAGCTAGGCAATCCTTATGTTGCAGTCTTCTACTCGTTCGTCAATGGTGAAGATTGTTGTCAGTGTGAATTATATTTATGTTGTACGAAGTACATTTTTAAGTGATTGTTTCGTCGACTATTTTTTGTAGTAGACTTCATCTCTAAGCCTGTGCTGTTACGTTCTTTTTATCCCAGTATCTACTGGAGGTGAAGCAGCATTGTGTTAAGACGCGAGAAAAGTGTCTTGTCCAGCTGGGATTTCATTTAAGCAGCACCCAAGGGAAGAGTTTTGGCTAGCAGAAAGATTTGATACTAGCCGCTATCGGTGCACCGTTTGCACAACCGATTGTCTCTTGGAGGCCAATGATATCTCTGACTTCAGGGCTTCGGCATGCAAGAACTGTGGGTTTTCCTGTTTCTGTGGATTGAGAATCACCTTTCAGACTGGCGCTGGTCTGCTGTAATCTTCATTAGATACCATTTTTATTGTTAGTATTGTTCTTGCTTATGTAAGTGGTACTACTTGGATTATATTATTTGATTATTTGTACTGAATTTATCACAGCGTCATCGTGTTTCTTTGCCTGCTCTCGTGTGAGTCTTTTCGCTCTTTGTCAGTTCAAGAAGCCAATTGTTTATTGTTTTTCCTCTCAAAGGGTTGATACCCTTACATTTGTTAGCATTATGCAAGTATTAACGTCTTTACCGTTGTGTTCTATGCCATGTTGAATGCACTCGCTGACAACGATGAAGTTTGAGTGTATAAAGACACCAGGAAAAACCACCTCCACTTTATCTACTGATAAGCCCTGGAAATTGAGGAATTAAGGCATCACTTACATCTTTACACAAATGGTGTGTTTTCTCAACGTACTTAATACAATGCCTAATTTAACGACCGGGTTGTTTGCCTTTGTTGGATGTTAGTTCCAGAAGTAGCAAGGGATTAGGGGATTATTTGGGAATGTCAGGTATTTATTCGCAGTCGGGTGAAGCAGCGGAATGTAATATTTCAGAATATATCTTCAATTCCCATTCATTAAAAGCAATACATGTGTGTAAAATGTAAAAATAAAAAAAATTAAAATGATCAAATCTAGTCCCCCCCCCAACACTTCCACACACTTGCCTCCGGATTGGCCCATATCCACCTCACCCACGGCTCTCTTATTCCATCCTATCACGTCTTCCACTCAAACAAGTGGCCACATTCCACAGCCATTTCATCCTTTCAAAAGGTACTACAGGCCTCCGGTAAACCTCGATCTCAGCTCCATGTTATCAATTCTGTCCGTCATTACGCATAACCGTCACAACCACAAAAGTGGTGATGGGCCATCTAATTCATGGTGATGGGATGCAATCATCACCAATAATTAGTGAAGAGAAATGGCGCTGACCAATCCAATCATCAGTTATTGGTGATGAAAAATGGTCATGGCCTTTTCCATCAGTATTTATCGGTGATGAGAAATTTATTATTTCACGTATTTCACAGTTGCTAGCGTTACAGTAAGTGTAGATACAAGATATACTATCGATGTCATCGCCGGTGCTTGCTTGATAGTGGCCGTCACCAGAGCTTGGCGAGAGATGAATATGGCGACGGTCTTTAGTGCAGCACCATCTTGTGGTGATGGGCTGATAACCACTTTTTGGTGACACTGAACACAATTTTTTGGCCTTGTTGGTGACCTCATTCTGACGTTTGACAGATCGCTCTTTCTTCAACATAATGTATATGTTATAATGCACCAAAGTGAACGTAAAGTCTGATCCATGCTCATGTTGTTATCCACAGAGATCGGATGAGTTTGAGATATTCGGTGCTGAAAATCTTTGAGGTAAACTTTCGGTTATAGGTAAATGTTATGTCTTCAGCCAAATGTTAGGCCACTAGGTGACTGTTGTGTCATGACGTAACTGTTATATCTTTACATAAAAGACTGTTATTATGGATTACACTTTCTGAATATAGCACATATTCTAGTGTTGAAAATGGGAAGTGACCCAACCGGGTTTCGGGCTGCCGGCCTCAGAGTCCGACACCATATCCACAGGAATTATACATGTCAGTCGTCTAGACACCTCTACCAACGAATCTCCACAAAAATATGAGGTAGCTGACTGATTGACTTCTCGGCGAAGACGCACTATCCTTCAGCTGATCAGTAATGACACCGCTTTCTTAGGCGAATAATCAGACATGTAGATGTCATTTAGATTCAGGTAGACTTTAATGAGGTAAGAAGATTACCGTTTTTGTCACTTTTCAGCACTAGAATCTGTGATATATCCAGAGAGTGTGTTACGACATGATAGGGTAGAGAAATGCAGTTAAAAGCAAAACTTTTTCTCAAAGGCCGTTCTGACTTGTTTAACTTATCGTATTTGTTAGAAATTGTGGAGGAAATTGTGAGGAAAAATGAAACTACAAAAACAAATCTGCCCATGAAAAGATTTTTCGACATATAAAAATTGAAAAAGACATGTATATCAGAAACTGGCATCCATGGCCGAAAGGCTAACGTGTGCTTACTCTGTCTAGTACAACATAGATTCAAGAAACAGATTAATCTCTTTAACCAAGCTTCCATCCATGTAGAACAAGCTATCAGGTAGACTATTCTGTAAGAATTATCTACGACAATACATCAAGTACCTCGTGATAACGCTCCCTTTTAGCTTTATTCAACTTTTACAAAATGAAAGTTTCTCAAGACCAAGTCTGATTTTTAGGATTTATATGCCAGGAAGACATGATCCATCTCTTTAGTTTGTAGTAAACTATATACACACCGTAAAGAATGTGGAAAAATTATAAAGATATCTTGTCATTAGTGAGTTATACTGTTTTAGGTTTGTGATCAAACGTTTATGAACGTCTAAACAGATAACTGAAGAACTAGTTGACAATTGCACTTTAAAAACAGGTTTTGTACCTGTACACAAAGACAGTTTGGCTAAGCCAACTTTTTGTGTTAGGTCACTAGATAATTTAAGGTTAACTGCCTACCATCTTATGTTCATTTTAGAATACAGTGTTGCGCTTGACTGTACTAATTCCCTCGGCCCCTCTAATTAATGTTTATGACATTCGACTGCTGTTGTTGATTGTTTTCTCATGGCACGAAGCCCATGGACTGAATGTCAAAAGAGTTCCAAGAAAGGTGGACGAGACTGAAGCTAGTCTGAACAGGTACGTTCTGCATCAGTTTACACGCTGGGTAAAGCCATTTGTGGTTTTGTTATAGGAACCATAATTATGTTTACGTCAAGGCAAATTGGCATATTGCCAAAGTTTCGAACATTTTGACACCGCCTCCTCCCTATACCCAAAATGCCTTGACCCCCTCCCGCCCTTCCCTGTACGTGGTGCGTTGAACCATGTAACTTTAAAAAATGTACATAACTTCGACACAATGCAGTCAGTATTACATAAAGACTGGCGCACACGGGCGAGTAAACAACTTTAATTTCTACCTATTGCCAACGCGTTGACAGGACATTTCAATGTTGAAATCAGTAAATGGCAATTTGAACTATTTGCTGCACACTTATTATCGAGTTAATGTTTAAGCCATCTCATGGGATTAACGTACTAAATTCACATGTGATCTTAATCAGGCACTGTCAGATTGGCAGCAGTTATGACCCCGGCAGATTTATATGGTCGCATCCACATAAGGACTGGTTTTAACTTCGTTGAAGTTTTTTACAATCGCCATAGCACTTTCGTTTTCTCACAAAGATTTTCTTTCGGATAAGTTCTCCATGGATTCTGATACCGTTTCCAGTTCTGGTCATCCGTAACCGGCTGCCAAGCCATCAAATGTACAAAACGCAAAGAGATTGTTCAATTTAAGGTTTGCCCTGACCTGTCATGCTCTGTCCCGCTTCGTTTTACACACGATTTGACCTTGATAATTTCCAGTATGTTAGATTTACTTTCACCGCAATGATTCAGAAGTCACACCTTGGACAGATAGACTGACATTACAACTACTTTCTCACTTAAGCCCCGTCTCTCACAGTCGTCAATTTTTACAGGACCTTGGTAAGAAATAGAAGGTCTATGACTCCGCCTTGTCGGAGTCTGACGTTCGTTGAAGACCACATCAAAGGTTGGTGGTTTATTTACCCAGGGCACAGTTTCCCCCGTCCATAAATCTCATCGCAATCCTACAATTCTTTTGATTGATTACTTGGTGGGAATTATTTGCCATACCCAAGAATATTTCACTTATATGGCGGCGGGCAGCAATATGTTCGGAGGTAACACACGACCATCAGCAGGTTGCTGGTCGGCCTTCCCTCGTACAATCGGAGAGGAAACCAGCATAAGCTGGAATGGAACTCACAACGATCGCACTGGTCATAGGCTTCTGGGTTTTTGTGCTGCGCCTGCAGATTACGTCTTCGGCCACGGAGGCCCTCTGCCTTAATACAAGTGCAGTTTTAGGGTTTAGCGTTAGATAACCGCCAATTAATTAATTAAATAAACCAACTAAGCATGGAGCTTACAACGTTTTCATATGTCATTTGTTCAGGAAAAAAGAGAGTTCACAGCATAAGACTGCATCAGCGTCTTTCCGGAATGTGGCATTTATCTATTGCGAATTTGCTTTTTTCGTTGTTTTTAATTGCTTCTTTTATATTGTTATTATTATATTTCTTTGATTGACAACTTATTTAGTTATATTTGCTTTCTGCACTTTTTTTATTGCAGTTAGATAATTAGGTCTAACTAGGTTTTAAAGCATCAGCGTAGATCTGTTTCCGCATTAACTTGGCTTTAGTAGAAATATAAGAAAACATTGTATAATTCCAAGAAAGCCTCTTTGAATTCATTGATCGATCGATATTGTGATATTCGATTGGAAGTAACAGGAAGAATGTTGTGTGCAGTTAAAGCAATATGTTCAAATACTAAAAATCATATGCGGAAGACATACATAATTTTGGTCAAAGTTGTCATTGTTTTTCTGGTGTTACACAAGGTCACGTGTACTTGCACTGATTTGTTCTCTATGTTCAATGAAGATCTTGAACGATATATCTTATTTAATCCTGATTCCGGACTGTGTATGTAAAAGACCTACTACAGGCATATATTTAGTACTTTTTGTACACGATGTTGATTTACTTTCCGAATTTTTACCGGACCTTCGGGTAAAATTATCTAAATTTCTTTAGAGATTACAGTAATCGATGTAAATTAATTAACTGCATGAAAATAAAACAAAGATAGTAAAATTTAGAAGGAGTGGGCGGCTAAAAATAAAGAAAGATTGTTTCATGAAGATGTTTTTTCGGAAAATGCTGACAGTTATAATTATTTAATAATTATTGTATTGTCATCAGATAGTAAATTTTATCAAAAGCAACAAAGTTTATTAATTTATATTAATTTATAATTTAGAAATTGTAGGCCTTGAAGATGGCAAAACACCAGAATTGTCCAAAGCAGAAAAAATTCTGATATGATTTAGCTCGATTTAAACAACGGTGTATAAATTTATATTGTATTGAAAACCTTTAATGTCCGTGTGACAGTGTTATCCAATTTGTGATCCTCAAAGGTAAACCTGAAGCCCAACTGTTCGAATAACACGCATGTGACTTTACCAGATACTATATTGTACAAGATTTGTCTAAATGTATCTATGTAAGGGACGAGGAGCGAACAAGATAAAGTCTAATAAACTTTCACTAGGATTTCGACCGTGGATTGCCAACAATACAATCCGCCAATACCCTATACTATGCTTATTTATAAATCATCGGCGGTTCATTTTTGTCAGGATTGCCAACAATACAATCCACCAATACCCTATACTATGCTTATTTATAAATCATCGGCGGTTCATTTTTGTCAGCGGGTTCACATTACGCGACCTTTTATCTTCACTTTTCTTGGCATTTTAGGCTTCTTTAGATGTTTTCATGGGATTATGATATAAACTCTAGGTTGAACTGTGAGCAAGGAACCCGCAGGGGATTGGGAACGTTGTGTTTAATTAATGTTTACCCTTATGTCAGGATTTGTCCATATAAAAGTCTCCGTGGCCATTTATTTGTAACGTGTTTAGGAGCTGTCATTCACAAAGTCAAAATACACCAATTAATTAATAGTTACCTGACAATACATGGTTTCTGTTTATATACATAGAAGTATGGACTGTCACTGTTACTTCCGCAATGGTCAGGTAGAAGGGGATGCGGACGAGGACGAAGAAGAAAGATAAATCATAGTGGCTAAATATGCTCTACGTAGATAGAGAAAATATATTGTCGTTAATTGCAGCTATCGTGAATATGCAAAAAAGACACAAGATGCGCATGATCACAATAACCTGGCTCATTTACCTTCAAAATCAATTTCGGGGTCTCCGTGGCTCAGCCGATTAGCGCACTCTCTCAGCACAATGACCCAGAAGCCTTCCACCACTGCGGTCGCTGTGAGTTCAAGTTCAACTCGTGCTGGCTTCCTCTCCGGCCGTGCGTTGGAAGACCTGCCAGCAACATGCCTGGTTTCCTCTCACCATAGTGTTGGTCGTCGTCGTCTAAGTGAAATATTCTTGAGTACGGCGTAAAACACTAATAAAATAAATAAACCAAATAAATATCAATTCCACAAATGCAGTTTACAGAGCTTCTGAGGTTTTGTATCAATACATATACTTACATTAGTATATGTATTAGCATAAGTGTAAGATATTTCTGATGTGCAAGAGAAAAGCTAGGTTAAGAACGAGTGAATTAAGTGTTCTCCGTTTTCTACATCTTTGCGTAATGCTTTATCAGCGATGATTATGGCGTTAGTGGATCGTTCACAATATTTTATATATTTGTGTAATATTTTATCAACCATCCTTGGAGTTTTTATATATGTATGAATGCTTGGGTTTATACGTCGTACTCAACATTTTTTCAGTTATGTGACAACGATGAGTCTTTAGAATGTCTATACCGTGTCTCTTTGTGGCAGGGCGAGACTATGCCGCCAAAGTGCTGCCGCTACTGGGACGCCAGACATGTCACCCCAATCAGTCACATTATACTGGCACCGAGCCGATCAGTTCGCTCTAACCTCTCAGTGCTGACCACCAAGCGAGGCAACAAGTACCAATTTTAAAGTCTTTGGTATGACCCAACCCAGGATTGCTCTCGGATCTCATTAGGATTTTTCAGGCAGTTCAGAAAACAATGAAACATTTCACAAGTAAACTTGGTTTGTGCTTCTTAGTGAAATTGAAGGAATCGCAACACAGAAATAAAACACCCGCAGAGAGGTTTCTTACATTTTACATGAAGACAGAGCGTGCGATTTTTTGCGTGCAAAATAAAAGTGGGGAACGTGCACAAAACGTGCCTAAAACGCTCATACCTGACGCTCTGACCCGTCTTTAATGAAGAGGCTCTCTCGCACATGGTTGAACTTTGAGCTTGAGGTACGTCAGAGTTCATGATTGTCAAGTTTGATCCTGTTAAGTTTGTTGCATAATCCCTATGTAATCAATGTATACCTGGAAACGGAAGAATGAATACTAATTATATTAAAGAGATTACACCGGAGAAAACGGTAATCAGTGCAAATCCATTAAATTTTTTGTTACTATTTTTGAATGGCCGTTTATTATTACCTTTCAAAAACATTAGTCTCGTCTGTAAAAGTGTTACGGTTGAAATTCTGTAATAAAGTTCCTAAACTTACTAATGCTTGCCCACTTTCACAAGGCCTCGTAAGTCGTTTTTTTCGTGACTTTTCTCTCTAGATCATAGCGCCATAAGGCAACGTCATTTACAAGAAAAGATACGAAGATTTGTGACAGGTGCTCCTAGAAATGACGCGGTCGTTATTGTATATGTTAACATAATGATATACATGTAGATGTATATCTGAATGTAATATTGGTACCGATGTATGAAATGGTGCACAGCAATGTGATAAGGGCAGCCTAAACCTCTAACTTTATGGACAGCCAAGGTCCGTCAACAACCTGCGGATGGTCGTGGGTTTTCCCCGAGCCCTGGCCGGTTTCCTCCCACCATAATGCTGGCCACCGTCGGATGAGTGAAATATTCTTAAACACGGCGTAAAACATCAATGAAATAAATATATGCTACAAAACTGATATAACCTGCATGCTTGTTTCAGAAAACTTCAAACTTTCCCCCCTGAAGTGTGGCTACACATTTTAATTGCAATAAGTTTTACGTTGAAAAATTATTTCTTGTCGTTTGAAGGTGTAAAAATTTGATCACCATATATGTTGTTAACTAACGAAATTCCTAGGTATATAGATGTCATGATGCTTAAAATGTACCTCAGGATCCGAGCTTGCAGGAAGTCCAACCGGCCTTGTTATAAATAACATGTACATGTGTTTTTAAGTCAGAGTTTATAAATGATGATGTAATATGCGACGATCACAGTCGATGTTATCCAAAAGTTTTCTGAGATATTTTGGATACGAAATGAACTTTGTTCTGAGCATGAGATCGGAAAGAGCTTTTATCTCTGCTATTGACGAGGTCTTCGTTTTAGGCGTGTGTAAATACTAAAGTACAAACAAGATAAATGCGACAAAATGATCGATGTTTCGCAATTTGTTTGAAACTTTTATACTCTTTGTTTGCTCTTATTCTAAAAACACAACTGCTGTAGCCCAGTTATTTATTTGTAATGTAATTGTTTCACATCAAAATCACTAATGATAGAAAAACATGTATGTTATCATTAAAACACATGGATTGCATTCATGTTGTAGTTTTTCATTAGCCAAAGGGTCACGTCGTTAACAATCAATCACATTTTACATTCTTTTGATAGAGAAGAACATTAATCGCATGTGTGAAAACCGAGGAAATGGGGGTGTTTAATTAAGATCTTTGTGTATATTTGATCTCCACAAGGGAGTAATGACCGTAAAACAGATTCTGATATAGAACCTACATTTTATAAGGAATTGTTATTGGACGGCGATTAATACCTAGTGTTAATGGTATTTATCTGTTATTGTTAAATAAGTAAACGTGAACCATGGGAGCTAAACTATTCTAGACTAATGACGTGTATTAAATTGCAACCAACATCACTGCATCATTTACCTAATTCACTGGAAGCCATTTTCTTGGTGACGTAAACATCCACAAGAACAGTTAGAATAAAGCACAAACCGCGGGATTTTACCTGTGACCGTTTGCTAGCACTAGGGGACAATATATAGCAGTCATATCAGACGGCGGGGACATTAACATTACTGCCAATGACATATCTCTGGCCCCCTTCAAAAAGTTGGCTGCCTTCTTAATATATTTGACTTAAATGTATTTGCTTGCAATAGCCATTTTCCTTGGTGTACATTTGGTCTTCTACACACTCACTTGTGTAATATTTATATCGCAACACTACAGTCGCAACACCAGAGTGTCTACACATCGATTTGTTGGACATCAGTATTATTGCGAAACAGCCCAGATTATTTTGGCTAATTCATAATGTAAAATATCACCAGTGGAAAGCACTGGCTGGTGTACAACACATTATTTGATTATTTGCGTGAATGTGCTTCGTACCATTGGTTTCTACAAATCGCTGTACGTTTTCTTCAACCATAAGAATTAAAAGTTTTATGAATAATTCATCTCGGCACATTTAACCTATAACAGGTTTATACGTTGCTGGGAAATGGTCAAAGAGAGTTTGAAGATATATAACATTCTTTTAGTGCTTTTCCAGCCTGGGTAGCCTCGCCTTGTGGGCTAGATCAAAGATCTTCGCGAAAATTGTTACCTCTGAGGAAGTACAAGGAAATAAATTACACCGACATGCGCACAACGCGGTATTACCAGGTTTCTATTTATAAGGCTATGCATTTATAGGCATGTCACATGAACCTACACTCACACCCGGTTAACCAGCTGCACTCGCTCATTTGGGATATACACGTAAGCCACCTGTATATTTAACCATGTTTTTTTCTGAGTAGATACTATTTACAGCATATGACAATATTTTAGAAGTTGCTTTCCGGTTTGGTTTCTTGAGGAAGCTTATATGATAACATTCCTTCGGAATAGGTACTGATTTCTAATACCACTGGTATAGCCTGGTGCTTCCTTGAAGAAGCTTATATGATCTGATATGAAGTAAACCATCGGCAGTCTTACTGGAGAAAACTATTGCTTTGTTTATGACGACAATGAAGTCCATCGAACATAATGTAATGGTGCACTTTCACTTTCATTTTCTCTTTAGCTCTGTAATTGCCATTCACACATATTGCTATGTTATGTCTCCTGTACAGACTTTCCTTAACATTATTTAAAGTAGGGAAAACAAGTGAGATTGAATAGTATGTGCTTTATGATGTTTTTGGTACAATGCTTCTTTGAGACAGACACCATAGGTACAAAATAGACATTTTTAGCATCACCTTTAGTTTTGTCCACCGGTCTAAGTTCACGACAGACCTGGCCACGAAATAGTGAGAATAAACAAGACTGAATAGTGTGTCATTTCTGATATCAGAAGCCGGCGGAAACCCACGACCATCCGCAGACCTACCCACTTACGGCCGGCGAGGAAGCCAGCATGAGCTGGAATTGAACTCACAGGGACCGCATTGGTGGGAGGCGTGGGAGGCTTCGGGTCATTGTGCTGCGACAGTACGCTAACCGACTGAGCCACGGAGGCCCCGATTCATCGTAGAAGTGTGGGTGGCCTTATGCGGAGATGAGTGCTGTGTATAGCCAAGCGATATCACGGCTGTTTGGTCCGTGGGATAGCACTTGCCCTAGTCCCAAAACCGCACAAAAGAATGGATTTAAAATTAGTCCTGTGACTCAATCAACAAACAAATAACAAAGTTATATAACAAAGAATTAAACAAAGCAAAATTCTAAGGAAAATATATTACGTGGTTATGCTGTGTGCTGTTCTGATATAAATAGCTCGCATAGGAAACAGAAACGTTTTGAAGGTCTATGGACCAATGGCTTCGCTTGAAACATGAAAGACATTTTTTTCAGAGGCTTGAAAATCTGACATATTTTAAGTAAATTGCACTGACGATCGTTGTAGCTGGAGAGAAAAATGCTATTTGGTTTAGTTCTAGCAAACTGAGGAATCTCATGTAAAATTACCCGTCTTGCTTTGTGTAGCTGTGGACGTCGGGCTTTTGGGCGCGGTTAACTGTCACCTTTGGATCGGTCAATTGATGTTAGTGACTGAACTCAATATGTAGCATGTGATAATCAACTTGAAACAGACATGTTTGTGTTGTGACCTTGTCTATAATACATTGTATTCTTTTATTGACTTGCTATAACGCAGACCAGGATCAGACCGGCTAGATGGTGAGCTGTGTACACGACAAAGGCTGCACTGTAGGTCACGAGTGTTCTGAAAGCTCCAGTGTTTATGTGATTTAGAATTTTTAAACATAGATCGTACTTTCTTGAAAGAAATGGCCCTGTTGTGAACATATTTAAGAGTAAACGTCCAGATATATCGATACATTAGACTTTAAAAGTGAGGTAGGCAATCCCCTATGCTGCAGTCTTCTATTCGTCCGTCAATGGTGAAGATTGGATTGAGACTCACCTTCCAGACTTGTGGTGGTCTGCTGTAATCTTTATTAGATACCATTGTTAATATTGTTCTTGCTTATGTAAGTTGTACTACCTGGATTATATTATTTGATTATTTGCACTGAATTTATCACAGCGTCATCGTGTTTCTTTGTTTGGTCTCGTGTGAGTCTTTTCGCTCTTTGTCGGTTCAAGAAGCCGATTGTTTATTGTTTTTCCTCTCAGAGGTTTGATACCCTTACATTTGTTAGCATTATGCAAGTATTACGGAATTAAAATCTCATTAACGTCTTTACCGTTGTGTTCTATGCCGTGTTGAATGCACTCGCTGACAACGATGAAGTTTGAGTGTATAAAGACACCAGGAAAAACCACCTCCACTTTATCTACTGATAAGCCCTGGAAATTGAGGAATTAAGGCATTACCAACATCTTTACAAAAATGGTGTGTTTTCTCAACGTACTGAATACAATGCCTAATTTAACGACCGGAATGTTTGCCTTTGTTGGATGTTAGTTCCAGAAGTAGCAAGGGATTAGGGAATTATTTGGGAATGTCAGGTATTTATTCGCACTCGGATGAAGCAGGGGAACGTAATATTTCAGAATATATCTTCGATTCTCATTCATTAAACGCAATACATGTGTGCAAAATGTAAAACAAACAAATGTGAAATGACCAAATCTAGTCCCTTCCTCCAACACTTCCACATCGCTTGAGTGAATGGTAAGGTCTGTCTGGTCAAGGTACTTAAATAAACTATAACCTTAGCACTTTGTGTTCCATTGAAAATACTTTCCACAGCTACGTGTACCAGAACATATATTAAAACAAACCAGGAAACACCCCTACCCGCTCACCTGAGCAGGTCACAGAGCAGCATGTTGTCACCCTCACAACGAAAATTCCACAGGAATGCAGACCTCGCTGCTGTTTGGCTTTGATGAATAGAATATTGTAAGCGGACGACAAAAGTAACAAAATGGTGGCGAGTGGCCTTTTCCATCAGTATTTATCGGTGATGAGAAATTTATTATTTCACTTATATCACGGTTGCTAGTGTTACAATAAGTGCAGATACAAGATATACTACCGATGCCATCGCCGGTGCTTGCTTGATGGTGGCCGTTAGCAGAGCTTGGTAAGAGCTGAACATGGCGACGGTCTTTAGGGCAGTACCATCTTGTGGTGATGGGCTGATCACCAGTTTTTGGAGACACTGAACACAATTTCTTGCCTTTGTTGGTGACCTCATTCTGACATTTGACAGATCGCTCTTTCTTTAACGTAATGTGTATTAAACGTTAAATCTGATCCATGTTCACGTTGTTATCCACAGCGTGAGATCGGATGAGTTTGAGATATTTGGCGCTGAAAATCTTTGAGGTAAACTTTCGCTTTTAGATTACGACCAGGTACTAGTAACAGTGATGGTGGCCAGGAGACAGAGACGTCGCATTTTGTACCTCCATGGACCAACCTCACAACTTGCTAACAAAACTGCTTATGTTTTGCACTGCAGAGATGGCAAACAAAGAGAAAAGAGAACAAAGCATACTGGCACATGTACAAAAGATCTTCCCTCCTAAAGATGCATGTGAATGTTCTTGGATAGTCGAAATACTGGTCGGTTTAGGAGTTGATGAACACGATGATATAAGATTCCTGAAAGAGCAAGACCTTATAGCCCTAAACCCAGTAACCGTCCGCAAGCTTTTAAGGCTTAGTCAAAGCACTGGTAAGTATATTTTGCAGTCAACAATACACTTATGATGTTACAGTTTACTTCAGCAATGAAAATGCTATTGAAAACCTGCTAAGGTAAAAGCATTTGTTTTCAGATGAGGGTATTATAGCGACGAATTGTATCAGTGTGATGAAAAAGCCGCAATGAACGCCAACTGGGAAATTTGAGATGTTTATCTTGCAAATGTGGAAGGTAACTTGTTTGAGTGGCTTAGAAGTTGGGATTGAAGTACAGAGACAAGTCTTTGGTATGGATATACAACTACTTGGTTGATTAACACGACGTTTCTACTTAGATACTAACATCCTTATGAAGCGAGTGACATCAAAATATTAATGCTCTTAAACATAACGACTACAGATGCATGTGTCAAGAAATGGGGTATATGATTAAACAGTGCTCAGGGGGATCAACCCCGGTGGAGTTCCAGGTCAGTTTGGAGGACTAATAGATCGTAAGCTGAGGGAAGATAAATACCTTGATCTCTGTTGAGGCTAGGCTTTAATCTCTTAATCTGGATGGCTTCCTGTAATTTACGTTTCTTCCAGTTGGACTGAATAGAATTTAGTGCTCTGAGTGTGTTCCAGTTGATGTTGAGGTGCGGGTTTTTGGATGTGGTCACTTATGACGGATTTGGAATTAGCTTTTTCGACAGATGATTTATGTTCTTTAACTCGGGTTTCTAGTGGTCTTCCTGTTTCTCCGATGTGGAATGCATTGAAGTTGCATTTTATTTGGTATACATCTCCTTTGGGTGGTGAGGGCTTGGTGGTTTTCCTCTTCCCTTGGCATGGAGGGGTGACTTAAGAGTGGACTGGCTCTTAAAGAAGGTTTCTATCCCTTTAGACTATTTTAATAGGAGGCCAATTTGTGACTGGTTGGACCGATGTATGGAAGACTTATTCGGATTCCAGGGCCTTTATCTCTGACTCTCGACTGGCTAGGTGGCGGTTGTGTATTTTTCCGGATTGCTTTGTTGACTTTGTTTGCTGGGTATCCATTTTTTTGGGTGATCTCCTCATCCAAGCTATTGGTACAGATGCGTTTGGCTCTCCTTGTGAGGGTTGGGTGGGTGGTTGGACTTGTAGTGGATGTACAGGTCAGAATGAGTTGGTTTTCGGTAGACTTAGTTCTCTTTACTTGGATGTCTCGGAAATGTATTTGTTAGTCAGTTTCTGTTTCCATTGTAAATTTCATGCGCTGGTGTTGTGTGTACAGATGGTCCTGTAAGTACTGTCGGGTCCTCGGTTTGGCATAGAGCAATAAAAGTGTCGTCCACTTTTCGCATCCAGCAAATGGGTTGGATTGGTTATGTAAACAGAGCTTTGTTCTCTAGTTCTGTCAGGTACACCTCTGAGATTATCGGGGAGAGTGGTGATCCTATGGGAAGGCCATGCCTCTGCTCGTAAATTGTGTCATCCCATGTGAAGTATGTATACGATAAGCAGTATTCTAGCACAAGTGCGATGCTTCCAGCGAATAGTGAGATATCGGGTGGGGAGTTATTTCTTCGTTGATCAAACCTAGGGCTACGCTAGTCGCAACATTAGTGAATAAGTCAACAACATCATAGCTCACGAGCTGGTATGGTTCTTTTATCTGTTTAATTTTGTTGCAAAAGTCAGCCGAGTCGCTTATAAAGGAGTCGACTGCTTTAGACCATGTTGCTGGGAGTTTGGTAAGGAACTGGGCAGTGTTATAGAACCATCTTGAGCATAGCACAAGTCTGGCTTTTAATGAGTCCTTGTGGATTGTGACGGTTGCGTGAGGGAGTTGTACAGTTAACTTCCGTTCGGTTTCAAGTGTTTCAAGCAAATACGACCGCCCGCTCAGATCCCTCGCTAATCAACTCAAAGTCAGTTTGAGTTTGAGTTTGAGTTTGAGTTTGAGATATTCGGCGTTGATAAATAGATGAGGTAAACTTTCGGTCACAGATCACGATCAGGTAACACTGATGGTGGCCATGCGACAGAGATGTAGCATGTATCACCCTCATGGATCAACCTCACAGCTTGCTAACAAAACGGCATGTTTTGCACTGCAGAGATGGGCAACAAAGAAAAAAGGGAGCAAAGCGTACTGGCACATGTACAAAAGATCTTCCCTCCTGAAGATGAAACTGAATGTTCCAAGATAGTTGAAGAATTGATCGGCTTAGGAGTTGATAAACCCGATGAAATAAGATTTCTGAAAGAGGAAGACTTTGAAACCATAAAGATAGTAACTGTACGCAAGCTTTTAGGGCTTCGTCAACAGACTGGTAAGTATATCTTACAGTCAACAAATCGCTTATGATGTTACAGTTTAATTCCGCATTCAAGATGATATTGAAAAACTGCTAAGCTAAAAGCATTTGTTTTCAGATGGAGGTACGGGATTATATCTTTACGTAGCAATGTGATGAAAACGCCGCTATGAACGCCAACGGGCGAATTTGAGATGTTTTTCTTGCAAATGTGGAAGATGTTTGGAAATGTTGATTATGCTGATTATGTGACATGACCGTGTCCTGAGTGGGGGCAGCACTTATAAAGTTCACCAGGCTGATAATTTCTGTTCCAACTGGGACAGGAGCAAGTGTCATATAAAAGTATTGTATAAAGTTATGTGATTATTTCTTAAACACTTCTTGTCTTAGAAACCTGAAGAATGATGTAATCGCAAAATGACCGGCCCGGTTGTGGCTCCAAGGCAGAAAGTTAAGGTTTAAGAGTAATAGTATCTTCATTATATCAAGCCAGACCCCCCGTTTCTCGCTACCCGTTTATGACTCAATTTTCTGCCTTGATCAAGCTTGGGAAACCACTCCCGGCCACAACTTGAACAGCCTTCATTGTTATCCAATCAGGTACTTGCTTGCTTGGGTTGACAAAGAATTTATGCTCGTAGTAAATTTAAACTTGTCAGTTAAATGCATTGAAAGCTCTTGTTGTGCAATCATTACGAGTTGACCAAGCCATGGAGGTGGAACAGACCACGTTATGTCGGGCTCGTCTACGCGTTCTACAGCACGATATAGAACATTAAATCTGCGTGGCCAATGTAGGTATGGCGCAATGTATACTCTCTCTTGCTATTCTTCGAGGGAAGACGTCCACACAGTAGGGCCGTAGGTGCATGTATGTAACATTTCTTTCGTTACACCGACACGTATACAATATATGTACAGCCCTTTTCACTCCGAGATTTTCAGGTTTACCTCTGTAAGAGTTTTTTTATTCATGTTACGTGCAAATATGGGGGAAATTGCGTTTTTTTCGGATTTTGGTGGCAATTTACGGCAAGAGTATACATCGCAGAAGAAAAATAAAACCAGATTCGTGATCAGGACGCCAACCTACGTCTGGTAGGATGTGTAGAACACTCAAAAATCGAAATTTTTCTTTTCACATGACATTGCTTCAGATTATTTGCTCTGTGCCAATAATGTCGAATCCACAGTTGTTACATGTGCAAAATTCCATGTCAGTCGGGATTAGGGTTCTGAAGGAAATGCCACTCAAAAGATTTCCTATCAACCTAATATGGCGACTAGGTCATGTGACCAAGAACACGCACTTTTACTCACAAAAGGTCTACACCTTACTTAAATTTCACGGATTTCTGCCTTGACATTTTAGTTTTTCAGTTTCAAATTTTGCCAAAATTGCGATTTTTAGTGGGGGGTATGTACTATTTCGGGTTTACTGACGTCATGGTTATGTAAATTTATCTCCATGCCTTTTGATGATCTTAGGCCTTAAGACTGCGTCTTTGGTTATGGAGATATACTCACCTCCGGTCCATTATCACCCTTGACGTACCTAGGTTTTGTGCAAATGCATCTTAAATTTTCGGTAAATCGCATCTGCCGCTCTGGAGAAGAAGAAGTTCTGGGAGGAAGAGCCCGGGGGAGACCCACGACCATCCGCAGGTTGCTGGCGGATTTGACGTGCTGACGGAGAGGAAGCCCGCTTGAACTGGACTTGAACTCACAGCGACCGCATTGGTGGGAGGCTTCTGGGCCATTACGCTGAGCTCGCGCGCTAACCAACTGAGCCACCGATAGCCGAGAATAATTATAATAATAATCCGAACGAAAACAATGGAGACTCAAGCCTGGATGGATTGAACCTCTAATTTAAAAAAAGTATTGTAGGTGTAGATGAATTGTTTTGTTATGAACCAAGACATTTCAATATTTCAATAGGCCTGGTCAGAGATACATTTCTTGTTATCGGACAGCAGCTGTGACAAAACCCGTGATTAGTTATTGAGGTGTGAAACTAAGACGAACGGGTCCTCGTTTATTGAAAATTGAAACCTATCTTGAAGACAGACCTTGAAATGGCTTTAATTCTGCATTAAATTTGAAACCCAACACTAAACATTAATTGAAGTCCCACCTCAGCAAAGTTTACACGAGAGAGTGGATTAAGGGAGGTAATTAGATGCAGCCTTAGTAACTCCACTCAGACATAAAATGACTTGAAACCGCTAATAATGATAAAGCGAAAGAGTAATAAAATATGCTGGGCCTAATGAAGACAAAAACAGAAGCAAATTCCCAGAACATGTCCCCTGCAATATATGCAAAACTGATGCAAGGAACAAGCAGGTAATCGAACTTCATCTGACCATATTCCATGACTCAGGAGTACATCTTTTCCCAGAGAACAATTAAGCAGCACATTACTTACAACATATCACTGAGAAGAGCCTGCGGTGTCACGCGTCACTGACTAAAGGCAATTTCCGTAGCGACTGTGAGTGACTTTACAGAGAGCTGAATGTAGGCGACAAGTTAAAAGAAACAGATTATAGCCGTTAATTCTCGTCTTCAGCTGATTTAACTGTGGTATCATCTCTCAGTCTTCTCTTAGTAGTGTCTAAAACATTAACCCCAATCAAGTAAATGAATAAATAAGTAAATAAATAGGTAAATAAATAATACATTTCCAGCTTTGTCAGCTTTGTCTTCTGTAATAATTAACAATTGCATCAACACTTCCAAAACTTCCCACAGCGCTTTTGGTCGTTAAACTTCTAGTAACAATACCCTCCCCCCTCTTACAGCATTGTCTGTTATTAAACTGTGGCAACATTATTCTCGTGTTGATCCCCAGTAGGCCTATTTTCTATATCCTTAAACTGTTGATCTAGGCGTCGAAACCGACATTCATTCACCAGCCGTCATCCAAAATGGGCGTTCCGGGTCAATAATTGCAAGACCAGTTTCCAAAAACCACAAATAACACAAACCCCCAAAGAACGAGGAAAGTGTATAAATGTAAATTAGGACGGATTCATACAAAGAGAAGCAGTCAACAGTTTTCAATGCCGATGAAAAGGCGTAATGAATGTTCTAGGCCGATGAATAAAATCAGTATCCAAATCGTGTACCATTTTGGTATATATGTTGACGATAATCAACTATGCTTCTCATTTGGGACCATTTCTCTTCCACTCCTTCATATAAACGACTGTTAAACTGAGGTACGACCTCTCCATCTTTCCTCAAACAGCACTGGACATTGACGAAGGAAAGTCAGATCCGGAGAGATGAGAACTGTCTCGATATCAACCAAGACAATTTCCTGGTTGTAAAGACTTGTCAAGAAGCCACCGGATCCGTCTGGATGTACAAACCGGTACGTGGCTATATGTAATATTCTTTTTATATATTTATTACTTCTGCCAAGGAAATTATGTGTTTTGTCCGGTAATTTTTTTTTCTTTGCTCTTCTGCCTCTCTTTTTGTCAGCGACTTCATGGAAAGGTTTATGCGGCGATTTGGATGGCCTTTTATGCAAAGGTTCGTCTTGACCCAGGCACAAATGCATTAAATTTTTAAACGATTCTTAGAACTTCCGTGGCGGAGGGGGTTAACGTCCTAACGCAGCGTAATGAACCATATGCCTCTCAACTATATCTAGCGATTTATCTATACTAGAAACTAATATAACAAGACAGAATTTTGAGACATTCTAGTATTTTTTTTATTTGATTGGTGTTTTATGCCGTAATCAAGAATACTTCAAACATACGACGGCGGCCAGTATTATGGTGTGCTAGCGCGCTAACCAACTTGAGAGATTCTAGAACAGTAATAAAATCACATGCTTGTTCACATGACAGTAGGTTTTACCTTTTTTATTATTTCTTTCATTTTTGTTCTCTTTTGCATAATTCTGCTCAAACCTTGGTACTAAAGGATGTAAGTAGCTACTCCCTACCTATTTATCTGAACAGTTAGAATAAAACCATAGAGAGGGTAAATTGAAGAGCAGGCTGGATTTCACAGGTGACCTGTGACGATTTTCTGATTGATTGGAAATGAAGACTGCATTCAAGCTGAAACGAGAATTTTGGGAAAAAGTTATTAATGCTTTCTCAGTGGGGAATTGTTACTAGTCTCTGTCAAGTCAACCTGGATGAATGAGAAACTAGTAGGTTTATTATCGAAGCCATTTAACTGAGAATTATTCATAGTTATTCAAAGCTACAAAGAAAAGTATTTCTGAACTTTCACAATGTGTATAGTAAATTTATACTGCTGAAAAAGGAGTAATCTTGATAATTGTTGATAACGGCTGAGTAGAGTTCACTTTGTGGGAGATCACTACTTATAGCGACGTGGTTGACATTTCGTTTTCAAAAAAAACAAAAAGAAAAAATTAATTTGGTTCTATGGTTATATTAATATTATGTTGTCCCAAGAAACGTAGCTTATTACTGTTTTTTCCCCGCTCACAAACCTTTGACTTTGAGTAGTGCCTTGGCCTCCAGCTTGCTCATTTCGTCTCCCTTCAGCCAAGCTGAGCACGACAGTTCCTTGCCGACGACCGAGGGATCGAGAGTGTACACTCCAGTGCTGTTCAGATCGGTGTTGTAAGATCTGATGGACTCGTAAGTATTGCCCACCGTGGTCATGTGGTCTTCTCGCCTCAGTTCCCCTGTCACGTCTTTTGCACCAATTTTCACCATGACCTGGGGGGCGGGGTTGCTGCCACGCACTTTACAGTTCAGCACCAAATTGGGGTCAAACTCTTCCAGCTCAAACTCCTGCACACCTTGGTCTGTGGAGCTGATCTTGTAGGGGCCAACGCTAAATTCCAGCCAGGTTACAGGCTCTATAGACATGAGGAAGAGTAATCAGCCAATGATTTTTGCAGACAAATCTACATTGGTTTGATTTGACCAATTCAGGGCTTCGTGAAAAGCATAATTTTACCGTCATTCAAAAAATGACTCTACTGGAACAGTCTTAGTGGTACATAAAACATAAATATTTTTTAAACATGCAACAAAGTGGATGAATTATAGTCGTGTTCTTTAAACCCGTTTTCCAACCTTTGCTGAAATGACCAAGTGGAGGATGGCGACACTGCCAAGCAACCCACACAATCTGCTGACACATAAACCCTTTCTAGAGCTCACTCTGGAGAGTAAAATGTACTGTGAAGAAACAGTACAACTTTCAAGACAAGTCTCCTGGGTCCTTCTTTGATGTCACCAACAGTTTGAAGATCAGTGCACCTGATAACACTATCAACAGACAACCCACTCGATGTAGGAAAACTTACGCTTCACGGTCAGAATCTCCTCTGATTCTACTACCATGTTGCCATTTTCTTCGACAAAACATTTATAGGAACCATCATCAGATTTCTGGACACCTGTAAATAATAAAACATGTTTATGGTTATAGACAATGTAATGAGACAAAAAAAAACAACAAAAAAGCAACAACATATTCTTCATCACAATTTGTACAGAAGAATTTTTGAAGAGTTGTAATTGTAATGGTGTATGATACTTTCAGTTGCACAAACATGTTAAGGTATTAGTAAACTGCAAAACTGTACACTTACTTATCCGATAGGTGTTACATGCCATTCTCCAAAGTATTTCACTTGGACAAATCAGATTTTGATTAATTAAGTTATTTATTTGGTTGGCACTTCATGTGGCGCACTCAAAACAGAAAGTCGTCCCTGTCTGGTTGACTTATTTAATTGATTGGTGTTTTATGCTGTACTCAAGAATATTTCATTTCTACCACATTGAAATAGAAGAAGAAGCGTTATGCTGGGAGAAAACCAGGCAGAGTTTGGGTGTAACCCAGAACCATCCACAGGTTGCTGGCAGACCTTCCCACATACGCCCTGAGAGGAAGCCATCTTGCATGAGCTGGACTAGACCTCACAGCAGCCACAATGGTTAAAAGGCTCCTGGTCTTTGCACTGCACTAACCACCTCGGCAACAGAGGCCCCGCTAAATGGTGTCTACTCTGTTACTGGAAGGCTCTATCTAGTCTGTTACCTGTTACTGCAAAGGTGGGAAATCTGCTGTAATTGTTGCTTTTAGTGTAAACTCAGCAGTAACTGTGTGCACTCTCTAACCTGTACTTCTTCAGGTGTAAACATGAAGGTGCTGGGTTACCTTTAATGGAGAGTTTGTAGACCAAATCGCCATTCTCCTCTGCGGCTTTAACGGTGTAATGTTCAGGCTTGTACATAACGTTTATGTGCCTGGAGACCTCCCTTATAACCAGTGGGTTTTTATTGTCCACTTTCGCCCATTTCAACTGCTGTTTGATGAACGATAGTCCTATAACTCGACAGGTGAGTTCGACATTATCTCCTATATTTACTTCAGCTGACCCACTGGACTTCACTGTTACAGCCAGCACTGTGAACAGAAAACAGCATCATAAGCTCCACAGAGTAAGTGTTACAGCCATTACAGCGAACAGAAAATGGCATTGTATTGTAAGTCACACAGCATATGTGCTACAGCCAATACAGTGAACAGCAAACATCCTTAGCTGTAGAGCACATGTGGTGTTACACCCATTACAATGAACAGAAAAACATCATTTACAAAGCACATGTGGTGTTACAGCCATTACAATGACCAGAAAACATCGTTTACATATCACATGTGGTGTTACAGCCATTACGATGAACAGAAAACATCATTTACATAGCACATGTGGTGTTACAGCCATTACAATGAACAGAAAAACATCATTTACATAGCACATGTGGTGTTACAGCCATTACAATGAACAGAAAAACATCATTTACATAGCATATGTGCTACAGCCAATACGGTGAACAGCAAACATCCTTAGCTGTAGAGCACATGTGGTGTTACAGCCATTACGATGAACAGAAAACATCATTTACATAGCACATGTGGTGTTACAGCCATTACGATGAACAGAAAAACATCATTTACATAGCACATGTTGTGTTATAGCCATTACAATGAACAAGAAACATCATTTACATAGCACATGTGGTGTTACAGCCATTACAATGAACAGAAATCATCATTTACATAGCACATGTGGTGTTACAGCCATTACAATGAACAAAAAACATCATTTACATAGCACATGTGGTGCTACAGCCATTACGATGAACAAAAAACATCATTTACATAGCACATGTGGTGTTACAGCCATTACAATGAACAGAAAACATCATTTACATAGCACATGTGGTGTTACAGCCATTACGATGAACAGAAAAACATCATTTACATAGCACATGTGGTGTTACAGCCATTACGATGAACAGAAAAACGTCATTTACATAGCACATGTGGTGTTACAGCCATTACGATGAACAGAAAAACGTCATTTACATAGCACATGTGGTGTTACAGCCATTACAATGAACAGAAAACATCATTTACATAGCACATGTGGTGTTACAGCCATTACAATGAACAGAAAACATCATTTACATAGCACATGTGGTGTTACAGCCATTACAATGAACAAAAAACATCATTTACATAGCACATGTGGTGTTACTGCAGTGCGAGTAAGGGGCTTGATATGTTCAAGGACATCATCTCTTCATTCACCAACAACAGCAACAACATGCTTAAAAATGACATTCAAGTCAAAAACAAGATACACAGTTTGAAATGTAAACTAACTGTACTGAAATGTTATATGTTGACAATATTTGTATAAATGTAACACTCCAGGCAGGAATAAATCTCTGCCAACTGACACTTAAATGGCCCATTCTGATTTGCTGCACTTTCACTTTCAATCTTGAAATTAAATTCTGAAAAAAATTAGAATGGTTACTACATACCAGGCCCGTAAATAACTTTTTGTGGCGTTGCTGACAGATTTCCAAACTAATGCAGTCCCACCTTTGTTTTGAAAACTCCTGATGTTGTTTATACGTGAAGTTTGCCTGGTACCAAATAGTTTGTGCCTGACAAAAGGGGATTTGATGCTTGACAATTTTTGTGTCAGGCTGCTTATTTGAAGGTTTGTATCAGCCAAAATGTGTGTCTTTAGTTTAACAGAAGATATAGGAACTCTGACTGTTGACACAGACACCATTAACATCTGAGAGCACAGGTAAGAGAGAAATCCTGGAGGTAACTGGGTGCAGCGTGGGTTAACTAACCTAAGCAGATGAGTCAGGGAGTACAGGCTCAGGTAAGTACAGGTGAGAATTTAGCTAATGAGGTTATTGATCATCGCTATTAGGTGGAGGGGAGAATATCTGTGGGCACACCCTGACATCATCAACCCATGTCCTCCCACCTTACAGGTAAATACAGCCTACCACGTGGGCTGTGGCTCCCATAGCATAACATTCCACAGAGGCAGGTTATGATTACCTGGAGTTATACCCAAGGAATAGCTTTCAGGGGCTTTCAAACTAGCACAAAGCTGTCTGTGTCAGCATACCTGGGCAATTTAAATCACTGGTAGAGTTGGTGCACATACATGTGTATACTTACATTCAATTCAACCACCTATATTTCAGTTCTGACTTTCTCTAATTGCAATTCTTAACTAAAAAACTGAGCTTAACCTAGATGACCTAAAATTTCATCCAGGACTACACTCCTTATTTTTTCATGATTCTGAGAGTTCTGTTGATTGCAGCAGTTTTTTAGGTTTGGGAAGCAGGATGATATCCTACTTAGAAGATATAAATTTGAGCACTAAAAGTGGCATTTATTTGCTTGTTAAAATGTTCTTTTTAGGGCAAAATTTTAGGTCATTTACAGAAGTTAATCATGAAACCTGTATTCAGTTTTATGTACTCCATGAATTTGACAAAGGAAACATGTCGTATAGTAAAACCAGGTCCCTCGAGGCTATTTGGATCAAATCTTGAATAGTCAGCAGGCGAACAACTGACTGGGTAATTTACACAATTACACAAAACAGAATTAAGGGTTAAACTGAATGTCATGCATACACGAGATAGCATTGTGGTTAAAGAATGAACGTTTTCGTTTTATTGATATACATGTGCATGTACAAAATAGCATTATGAGTATGACAGTATGTGTCAAAACCGAATGACAATATAGCATTATGAGTACGACTGTATGTGGCAAAACAGAATGACAATATAGCATTATGAGTCCGACTGTATGTGTCAAAACCGAATGACAATATAGCAGTTGGTAAACTCTTAAGAGTTCTTCGCTCCTTATTAAATAAACACAGCAGTTACTATGTTAGGGGACACAACACAAACCACTTAACATAAAAAGTACATGAAGTGCAGTGTGAGACATTAGGCTGATGGATTCATGCAAAGAGAAGCCTTGAACAGTTTTCAATTAAGCCGGAAAGAGGCAAGGAATGTTCTATGTTTAAATACTTTACCAGTATTTATTTATTTATTTGATCGGTGTTTTAAGCCGTACTGAAGAATATTTCATTTGCATAATGGTGGTCAGCATTATGGTTGGAGGAAATCGGACAGAGCCCAGAGGAAACTGGAAAGAGCCCAGAGGGAGCCCACGACCATCTGCAGGCTGCTGGCAGACCTTCCCATATAAGGTTGGAGAGGAAGCTGGCATGTGCTGGATTTGACCTCACAGCCACTGCATTTGTGGCAGGCTTCTGGGTCATTAGGCTGCGCTAGCGTGTTAACCAACTGAGCTACAGAAGCCCTCTTTCACCAGTAGTCAAACTGTATACCATGCTAGTATGTAGTATGTCATTATAATCAATATGTCTCCTTTGTTTGTACTTTGACTGCAGCTGTTCACATATCCAACACAGTCGATTCTGTACCATTGTGTATTTGAAGGTAACGTCACAACACATCACCTCACCTCAGTCAGGTAAGAAGGATAATGCTGTTCGTGACAGGAGTTATTTACTCATATGCATGCAGCTAATAACAGAAATATGAACATTAGCCCCAGACCAGATATTACAGAGGAGATAAACTTGCCAGCTGGCACAATCTGTAGTTGTTTGCCCATCACCAGGCCATGCTTATCTAAATTCCCAAGGCCATCCTTAAAAATGTGTTCGTTGGGCATAACCCGACCAACACTTCAAAAAAAAGGCCCTGCTCAAAATTTTTCATTAACATGTTGATAAATATTATATTTTTCTTTTCTCTTTCTCACTATTGTAATATCTTCATAATCCCTGGTGCTAGTTATACACACTCATCAAACACACAGTAACATCAAACTTAACATTTATGAGTTATTTCTGCAGTATAATTATGCATCTTTGCCTTGTCCCAAAGTAAATTACGGTCAATGACCTAAGATCTGGTCTGCCATTGACTTACTTGTGATTCCCGTTTCTGAGAGTTCCACTGATCCAAGAAATATGTTTTGAGGTGTGTTTGGAATGCGGTGTGATATTTGTCACGTTTTACTGACTAGCATCATATTTTATGACATGTATCAGGGTTTTTTCTATCCACTTCCTCTTCGCGGTAATCACTATGGGATATATCGGAAAATTGAGTTTTAGAAAAAATTTGCAGTGAGTTTTCGATACATCTTGATGAAAAATATTTAGTTTTCTGATTTCTTCAAATTGAGTTTCTAAAAAGAATTTGGCTTGAATGCCACCTGTGCATTTGCCTC
>JABBOT010000064.1:0-129830 GCA_016165875.1 Acanthopleura granulata | reverse complement strand
TTCATCATTAAACATAGACAAATGTCACTTAAAAGAAAAGGCAACAGGTAATTTAACCTTACTGACTTCGGAAGAGGCAGCTGTAGCCATTTTTGTGTGACTTGCCTGTTATAGCTTTACAGATCTTTTAATCTGGAATTCTTACGACATAACAGTTGCCCGTTAACACTAAGTATGTAGATGTATTGTCAAAATTCTTTGTTTCCTTCTTTTTTTCCTCCTTTTAGTGCCTATGTGGTCATTTTACGCTACCGTTTCCATTCCTGAATATTTTCATGCTCAGAAATCTAACCAAAACTGATGTGTGCACATTCTCAATTGCAGGGCAAGAAATCGTTCTAGAGCAGATGCTAGAGAACATATAGGACTAGACACACAAGGGAAACGTTCTAACGTCACAGCACACGTTTACGAAAATGTCGCTGATCAACAACGCGGAGTCAACAATCCAACGTACCCAGCGTCCTCAGTACTACCGGATGTGTTAAGTGCCACCTCACACCTCCCGTTCAGCACGGCCGACGGCTACGAGGAGGTTGACTTGCCACCGCAGGCAGAACAGGAAAATGATCCGGACACTTTGTATAGCTTGGCCGGGAATATTGAAGGACGGAAACCTAGAGGAAGTAGTAAATACAAGAATCTTTATTCGAATAACAAGATTGCAGATAATAAAAGAAAAGAACTAGCTGCAAAGAAAACTGACATTTCAGACACTTTCCCGAGCGATTCCACATACAACGTTTTATCCAAACCCCACCTGAAACCTTCCGCTGCTGCTGACAACACCCCAGACAATTACAACACTCTTTATGATATGAACTTAAAACCGACCAATGGACGTCCAACTGTCCTTCAGCCCGGACAGATAGGACACGGAAGTCCACATTTGAAGCGTGACGTCGAATACGATACAACATATAGTGCTGCGAGCCGAGGTGAAGACAAAGGCGTACCACAGAGAGGCAATGGTCAGCAGAATGGCAGTGACTATCATGAAGTAAAATTGCACAGTTTGAAAGCAGCTGTTGACAATCACATATAATCGGGTATAAAACATGGGAACAGTGAAGAAGTGTCAAATATTCTATCGACACTCTGCTGTTGAAAATAATGACGTTAGTAAATTTTGACTGCTTTAGTACTTATAGATGTATTCCTTGTTGTGGAAAGCCAGTCAGAGATGACTGGCGCCATGTGTAACATATACATATCGTGTTGTGTGGCCAACATTATGTTCTGTTACAGGACTGATTATACGTATCGAGTTGTCTCGAAATATTATTGGTTTAAACATATTTTACTTAGATATGGAACAAAGTTAATCGTTACAGGCTTATATTATTCATCCGTTTTCATATAGGAGTAACATAGGGCGATGCTGGTTAAAATGATTCCAGATAGCGAGCTAGGAATGATATCAAACAGAAGAATACCAGTGTGACAGACACGAAAACTGAAAGGCGTTTGTTCAAAGATACAAAGACATTGTACACAGTGTAAAGATACCACTATCGCAGAGGAAAAATGATAAACAAATGGCTTGTACAAGTCTCAGAGAGCGATATTCTTTACTCAAGATCAAACGTGAAGACGCTTGAATAAGTTCAATACATATATTTGAAGAATATAAACAAACAGTGCGACTTACAATATTATACAAAAACAATACATAAAATTACAAAATATATAGTTTCTAAAAGATTACAGTTCAAATCCTGGTGGATTATCCTCCAAAGGCGAATCAAGCCACGTAAATTGAATTTCACAGTTCATGTGAACTCTTGAATCGGAGGATGACAATGGCCCTCAAGTGATGAACGGTATAGTGGGTACCGCACGCCGACGATGGTTTATACCCCCCGGCCCGTCAAGGTACACTTCCCAGGGGGGACTGTTAGACTATAGCGTCTGTACTGCTCAGCTGGCGATGTATGTTTCAATTTTCGGACTTAAAGTCACTTCCTCTGTAAACTTTGGATGACAAATAGGTAATGGCGCCAAAGAGACATGAGCGATGCAACCTCCAAAATAACGTGTTTAGAAAAATAGCAAGTGGCGAAACACAAGCTCACAAAATTCGACAAACAGAAAAATGGAGTACAAAATGACGAATGTCCAATGGCGTGAAAGCCGAGTTCCAATAAATATCGAAATCCTCACGTGGACTTAAATAAATATGACTGCGAAACTTTCTAACTTCGGTGCTCATATTTATAGACTAACGTAAAGAAAATTCTGGGTGGTTTGATCGAAAACATGTTTATAACATGGGTCCATCTTTTCAGAATGTACGCTCTATGTAAAGTGACTGTAAATTGATGAAAACAAAAGCCCCGAGAAGGCGGGACTGAATTCAAGTACAGGCTCTAACGTGTACAGCTGTCAAAATCTAGGCCAGACACTGACCCAGTTAGCGCATAAACAGATAAAACAAATATAGTACAATATTTTAAGGACAGGGCGTATTTTTGAAATGTGTTTTGTATCACAATATTTTTCTTCAATGTGTACCCATTGTTTAACCACGCGCATTGGCGCATTTGTCGATCTAATGTGTAAACTGAAAACGTTGAAGAATGTGGACATTGCACGAAGTATGTACATGTATTTATTTCTTTACTGAATTGGTGTTTCACGTCATACTCGACGGGTGTTACATCAATGTCGGTCTCCACGCCTAGATTCAAGAATATTTCACATATACGACGGCGGTCAGCGTGGTGGAAGGAAAGCGAAAATAGCCCAGGGGAAATTCACCACCATCCATAGATTGCTAGCATATCTTCCCAAGTAGGGCCCGATTTCATTTCTTTATCTGATTGGTGTTTTACGCCTTACTCGAGAATATTTCACTTATACAACGGCAGTCAGCATTATGATGGGAGGAAACCGGGCAGAGCCCTGGGGAAACCCACAAGCCTCCACAGGTTGCTGGCAGACCTTTCCCACGTACAGCCAGATAGGAAACCAGTATCAGCCCGAGTTCAATTCAGAGGGATTTCATCGGCGGGAGGCTCATGGGTCATTTCTATGGACGAGTATGCTAACCATTTGGCGATGGCGGCCCCCTAGGACAAAGAACAATAAAATATTTTTTGTTTCCTTTTTTTTTTCATTTTTGTCATCACCTCACTAATGTATATATACATATATTACAATGTTATTTATAAGTCTTCGATACCAGATATTTTGTGTTTTTCTTATTCTTAATTATTTCTCAAGTCTGATATTTTAGACATGAATGCAACAGGAAGTAAACCGTACTCAACCATTATTTAGAAGTACCAGTATGAATGTGGGCTATGTTGTCTTTCGGAACGTGTTTTGTTTTGTTAAGTAATCGCTAAGTAAGCACAGTTTGCCTTTCTGTGGTGGAAGGAAAGCGGAAATAGTCCGGGAGAATCCCACAACCATCCACAAGCTGCTGGCAGATCTCCCACTTAGGGGGCAGGAAGGCAGCGTATGTTGGACTTGAATTCAGAGCGACCTCACTGGTTAGAGGCTACTGGGTCATTGTTCTGGCATAGTACGCTAAGCATTGGGCCATGGAGGCCCGGCGGACGAAGAACATGCAATTCTGTGTTTTTCTTTTCTTGTGTGTGTGTGTTGTTTTTTTGTTGTTTTTTGCCATCACCTTACTTATATATATACATGCATTGTGGTTGTATTTGTGAATGTTTGGTACCAAATATTTTGTATCATTAATCTATATTATTGCTGGAGTCTGACATTTTAAATACATATGTAACTGTTAGTACACGGTAGTGAACATGTATTCCGCTATACCCGTATGAATCTGGGCTATCGCATTTAACAGGTAGTCTTTAGCAGTGTATTTTTCAGTAATTCATATGTAAATGTTTGGAAACTCTCTTGCTGTAGTGGTGTACTTCAACTACTGGTCGTGTATTCTACTTGTGTGCTGTCGAGGTATAATCTGAATTGGTACTGTAGTTGCATACTCCAGCCATACTCTAGTTTTGTAGAGTGCTTTTGTACCACAGTTGTATACTCAACTTTCATAACCAGACCTCTCGCTCAAGTCCCTGTGCAGTCTTATACTCTGCATGCGTACAGCTGTGTATTCTAGATATGTACTACGTGACATCCTGTCTGATATGAGGACTTCCGGTCTCTAATAACATATACTTGAAGCACTTTCAGTTACTCACTTGTGAAAAATTCAGTGCTTGTATTCACGTTATAACATTATTATGATGTAGGTCAAAAAGATCCGGTGAAAAATGAAACCAAAAAAGTGCAGTTATAGTGTTATTGGTATCATTACTTTTTGTGTGTTATAAATCTTTAATTTTTTACAAATGATTTTAATGGTCGATATTTGGTAAACTTTTATTGCTACTGTGGGCGAATCTTATATTTGAGTGTAGTAAAATTGATAAAGGTACAATTGTGGATTAATTGTTTGTCTTCGCCTGTATATAGATATAAATATAAATATGAAATGAATTTTAAAAATATATAAATCACATTTTATATTATTTTGGTATAGAAGCACACTAATCGCATGTGTACAAAATCACCAGAGTGAAAATCAGATGAATGCTTATTTAAGTTGTTTGCATATATTTGTCAACGTACTACTCGGTGTACTGGCAATATACTACTCCAATGAAATCCGACTTTTTCATCATTAAACATAGACAAATGTCACTTAAAAGAAAAGGCAACAGGTAATTTAACCTTACTGACTTCGGAAGAGGCAGCTGTAGCCATTTTTGTGTGACTTGCTTGTTATAGCTTTACAGATCTTTTAATCCGGAATTCTTACGACATAACAGTTGCCCGTTAACACTAAGTATGTAGATGTATTGTCAAAATTCTTTGTTTCTTTCGGATAAGGTTAGCTTTTAGTGCCTATGTGGTCATTTTACGCTACCGTTTCCATTCCTGAATATTTTCATGCTCAGAAATCTAACCAAAACTGATGTGTGCACATTCTCAATTGCAGGGCAAGAAATCGTTCTAGAGCAGATGCTAGAGAACATATAGGACTAGACACACAAGGGAAACGTTCTAACGTCACAGCACACGTTTACGAAAATGTCGCTGATCAACAACGCGGAGTCAACAATCCAACGTACCCAGCGTCCTCAGTACTACCGGATGTGTTAAGTGCCACCTCACACCTCCCGTTCAGCACGGCCGACGGCTACGAGGAGGTTGACTTGCCACCGCAGGCAGAACAGGAAAATGATCCGGACACTTTGTATAGCTTGGCCGGGAATATTGAAGGACGGAAACCTAGAGGAAGTAGTAAATACAAGCATCTTTATTCGAATAACAAGATTGTAGATAATAAAAGAAAAGAACTAGCTGCAAAGAAAACTGACATTTCAGACACTTTCCCGAGCGATTCCACATACAACGTTTTATCCAAACCCCACCTGAAACCTTCCGCTGCTGCTGACAACACCCCAGACAATTACAACACTCTTTATGATATGAACTTAAAACCGACCAATGAACGTCCAAGTGTCCTTCAGCCCGGACAGATAGGACACGCAAGTCCACATTTGAAGCGTGACGTCGAATACGATACAACATATAGTGCTGCGAGACGAAGTGAATACAAAGGCGTACCACAGAGAGGCAATGGTCAGCAGAATGGCAGTGACTATCATGAAGTAAAATTGCACAGTTTGAAAGCAGCTGTTGACAATCACATATAATCGGGTATAAAACATGGGAACAGTGAAGAAGTGTCAAATATTCTATCGACACTCTGCTGTTGAAAATAATGACGTTAGTAAATTTTGACTGCTTTAGTACTTATAGATGTATTCCTTGTTGTGGAAAGCCAGTCAGAGATGACTGGCGCCATGTGTAACATATACATATTGTGTTGTGTGGCCAACATTATGTTCTGTTACAGGACTGATTATACGTATCGAGTTGTCTCGAAATATTATTGGTTTAAACATATTTTACTTAGATATGGAAGAAAGTTAATCGTTACAGGCTTATATTATTCATCCGTTTTCATATAGGAGTAACATAGGGCGATGCTGGTTAAAATGATTCGAGATAGCGAGCTAGGAATGATACCAAACAGAAGAATACCAGTGTGACAGACACGAAAACTGAAAGGCCTTTGTTCAAAGATACAAAGACATTGTACACAGTGTAAAGATACCACTATCGCAGAGGAAAAATGATAAACAAATGGCTTGTACAAGTCTCAGAGAGCGATATTCTTTACTCAAGATCGAACGTGAAGACGCTTGAATAAGTTCAAAACATATATTTGAAGAATATAAACAAACAGTGCGACTTACAATATTATAAAAGAACAATACATAAAATTACAAAATATATAGTTTCTAAAAGATTACAGTCCAAATCCTGGTGGATTATCCTCCAAAGGCGAATCAAGCCACGTAAATTGAATTTCACAGTTCATGTGAACTCTTGAATCGGAGGATGACAATGGCCCTCAAGTGATGAACGGTATAGTGGGTACCGCACGCCGACGATGGTTTATACCCCCCGGCCCGTCAAGGTACACTTCCCAGGGGGGACTGTTAGACTATAGCGTCTGTACTGCTCAGCTGGCGATGTATGTTTCAATTTTCGGACTTAAAGTCACTTCCTCTGTAAACTTTGGATGACAAATAGGTAATCGCGCCAAAGAGGCATGAGCGATGCAACCTCCACAATAACGTGTTTAGAAAAATAGCAAGTGGCGAAACACAAGCTCACAAAATTCGACAAACAGAAAAATGGAGTACAAAATGACGAATGTCCAATGGCGTGAAAGCCGAGTTTCAATAAATATCGAAATCCTCACGTGGACTTAAATAAATATGACTGCGAAACTTTCTAACTTCGGTGCTCATATTTATAGACTAACGTAAAGAAAATTCTGGGTGGTTTGATCGAAAACATGTTTATAACATGGGTCCATCTTTTCAGAATGTACGCTCTATGTAAAGTGACTGTAAATTTATGAAAACAAAAGCCCCGAGAAGGCGGGACTGAATTCAAGTACAGGCTCTAACGTGTACAGCTGTCAAAATCTAGGCCAGACACTGACCCAGTTAGCGCATAAACAGATAAAACAAATATAGTACAATATTTTAAGGACAGGGCGTATTTTTGAAATGTGTTTTGTATCACAATATTTTTCTTCAATGTGTACCCATTGTTTAACCACGCGCATTGGCGCATTTGTCGATTTGTTGTGTAAACTGAAAACGTTGAAGAATGTGGGTATTGCACAAAGTATGTACATGTATTTATTTCTTTACTGAATTGGTGTTTCACGCCATACTCGACGGGTGTTACATCAATGTCGGTCTCCACGCCTAGATTCAAGAATATTTCACATATACGACGGCGGTCAGCGTGGTGGAAGGAAAGCGAAAATAGCCCAGGGGAAATTCACCACCATCCATAGATTGCTAGCATATCTTCCCAAGTAGGGCCCGATTTCATTTCTTTATCTGATTGGTGTTTTACGCCTTACTCGAGAATATTTCACTTATACAACGGCGGTCAGCATTATGATGGGAGGAAACCGGGCAGAGCCCTGGGGAAACCCACAAGCCTCCACAGGTTGCTGGCAGACCTTTCCCACGTACAGCCAGATAGGAAACCAGTATCAGCCCGAGTTCAATTCAGAGGGATTTCATCGGCGGGAGGCTCATGGGTCATTTCTATGGACGAGTATGCTAACCATTTGGCGAGGGCGGCCCCCTAGGACAAAGAACAATAAAATATTTTTTGTTTCCTTTTTTTTTTTCATTTTTGTCATCACCTCACTAATGTATATATACATATATTACAATGTTATTTATAAGTGATCGATACAAGATATTTTGTGTTTTTCTTATTCTTAATTATTTCACAAGTCTGATATTTTAGACATGAATGCAACAGGAAGTAAACCGTACTCAACCATTATTTAGAAGTACCAGTATGAATGTGGGCTATGTTGTCTTTCGGAACGTGTTTTGTTTTGTTAAGTAATCGCTAAGTAAGCACAGTTTGCGTTTCTGTGGTGGAAGGAAAGCGGAAATAGTCCGGGAGAATCCCACAACCATCCACAAGCTGCTGGCAGATCTCCCACTTAGGGGGCAGGAAGGCAGCGTATGTTGGACTTGAATTCAGAGCGACCTCACTGGTTAGAGGCTACTGGGTCATTGTTCTGGCATAGTACGCTAAGCATTGGGCCATGGAGGCCCGGCGGACGAAGAACATGCAATTCTGTGTTTTTCTTTTCTTGTGTGTGCGTGTTGTTTTTTTTGTTGTTTTTTTGCCATCACCTTACTTATATATATACATGCATTGTAGTTGTATTTGTGAATTTTTGGTACCAAATATTTTGTATCATTAATCTATATTATTGCTGGAGTCTGACATTTTAAATACATATGTAACTGTTAGTACACGGTAGTGAACATGTATTCCGCTATACCCGTATGAATCTGGGCTATCGCATTTAACAGGTAGTCTTTAGCAGTGTATTTTTCAGTAATTCATATGTAAATGTTTGGAAACTCTCTTGCTGTAGTGGTGTACTTCAACTACTGGTCGTGTATTCTACTTGTGTGCTGTCGAGGTATAATCTGAATTGGTACTGTAGTTGCATACTCAAGCCATACTCTAGTTTTGTAGAGTGCTTTTGTACCACAGTTGTATACTCAACTTTCATAACCAGACCTCTCGCTCCAGTCCCTGTGCACTCTTATACTCTGCATGCGTACAGCTGTGTATTCTAGATATGTACTACGTGACATCCTGTCTGATATGAGGACTTCCGGCCTCTAATAACATATACTTGAAGCACTTTCAGTTACTCACTTGTGAAAAATTCAGTGCTTGTATTCACGTTATAACATTATTATGATGTAGGTAAAAAAGATCCGGTAAAAAATGAAACCAAAAAAGTGCAGTTATCGTGATATTGGTATCATTACTTTATGTGTGTTATAAATGTTTTATTTTTTACAAATGATTTTAATGGTCGATTTTTGGTAAACTTTTATTGCTACTGTGGGCGAATCTTATATTTGAGTGTAGTAAAATTGATAAAAGTACAATTGTGGATTAATTGTTTGTCTTCGCCTGTATATAGATATAAATATAAATATGAAATGAATTTTAAAAATATATAAATCACATTTTATATTATTTTGGTATAGAAGCACACTAATCGCATGTGTACAAAATCACCAGAGTGAAAATCAGATGAATGCTTATTTAAGTTGTTTGCATATATTTGTCAACGTACTACTCGGTGTACTGGCAATATACTACTCGAATGAAATCAGACTTTTTCATCATTAAACATAGACAAATGTCACATAAAGGAAAAGGCAACAGGTAATTTAACCTTACTGACTTCGGAAGAGGCAGCTGTAGCTATTTTTGTGTGACTTGCTTGTTATAGCTTTACAGATCTTTTAATCTGGAATTCTTACGACATAGCAGTTGCCCGTTAACACTAAGTATGTAGATGTATTGTCAAAATTCTTTGTTTCCTTCGGATTAGGTTAGCTTTTAGTGCCTATGTGGTCATTTTACGCTACCGTTTCCATTCCTGAATATTTTCATGCTCAGAAATCTAACCAAAACTGATGTGTGCACATTCTCAATTGCAGGGCAAGAAATCGTTCTAGAGCAGATGCTAGAGAACATATAGGACTAGACACACAAGGGAAACGTTCTAACGTCACAGCACACGTTTACGAAAATGTCGCTGATCAACAACGCGGAGTCAACAATCCAACGTACCCAGCGTCCTCAGTACTACCGGATGTGTTAAGTGCCACCTCACACCTCCCGTTCAGCACGGCCGACGGCTACGAGGAGGTTGACTTGCCACCGCAGGCAGAACAGGAAAATGATCCGGACACTTTGTATAGCTTGGCCGGGAATATTGAAGGACGGAAACCTAGAGGAAGTAGTAAATACAAGAATCTTTATTCCAATAACAAGATTGCAGATAATAAAAGAAAAGAACTAGCTGCAAAGAAAACTGACATTTCAGACACTTTCCCGAGCGATTCCACATACAACGTTTTATCCAAACCCCACCTGAAACCTTCCGCTGCTGCTGACAACACCCCAGACAATTACAACACTCTTTATGATATGAACTTAAAACCGACCAATGAACGTCCAAGTGTCCTTCAGCCCGGACAGATAGGACACGGAAGTCCACATTTGAAGCGTGACGTCGAATACGATACAACATATAGTGCTGCGAGACGAGGTGAAGACAAAGGCGTACCACAGAAAGGCAATGGTCAGCAGAATGCCAGTGACTATCATGAAGTAAAATTGCACAGTTTGAAAGCAGCTGTTGACAATCACATATAATCGGGTATAAAACATGGGAACAGTGAAGAAGTGTCAAATATTCTATCGACACTCTGCTGTTGAAAATAATGACGTTAGTAAATTTTGACTGCTTTAGTACTTATAGATGTATTCCTTGTTGTGGAAAGCCAGTCAGAGATGACTGGCGCCATGTGTAACATATACATATTGTGTTGTGTGGCCAACATTATGTTCTGTTACAGGACTGATTATACGTATCGAGTTGTCTCGAAATATTATGGGTTTAAACATATTTTACTTAGATATGGAAGAAAGTTAATCGTTACAGGCTTATATTATTCATCCGTTTTCATATAGGAGTAAAATAGGGCGATGCTGGTTAAAATGATTCGAGATAGCGAGCTAGGAATGATACCAAACAGAAGAATACCAGTGTGACAGACACGAAAACTGAAAGGCCTTTGTTCAAAGATACAAAGACATTGTACACAGTGTAAAGATATCACTATCGCAGAGGAAAAATGATAAACAAATGGCTTGTACAAGTCTCAGAGAGCCATATTCTTTACTCAAGATCAAACGTGAAGACGCTTGAATAAGTTCAATACATATATTTGAAGAATATAAACAAACAGTGCGACTTACAATATTATACAAGAACAATACATAAAATTACAAAATATATAGTTTCTAAAAGATTACAGTTCAAATCCTGGTGGATTATCCTCCAAAGGCGAATCAAGCCACGTAAATTCAATTTCACAGTTCATGTGAACTCTTGAATCGGAGGATGACAATGGCCTTCAAGTGATGAACGGTATGGTGGGTACCGCACGCCGACGATGGTTTATACCCCCCGGCCCGTCAAGGTACACTTCCCAGGGGGGACTGTTAGACTATAGCGTCTGTACTGCTCAGCTGGCGATGTATGTTTCAATTTTCGGACTTAAAGTCACTTCCTCTGGAAACTTTGGATGACAAATAGGTAATGGCGCCAAAGAGACATGAGCGACGCAACCTCCAAAATAACGTGTTTAGAAAAATAGCAAGTGGCGAAACACAAGCTCACAAAATTCGACAAACAGAAAAATGGAGTACAAAATCACGAATGTCCAATGGCGTGAAAGCCCAGTTCCAATAAATATCGAAATCCTCACGTGGACTTAAATAAATATGACTGCGAAACTTTCTAACTTCGTTGCTCATATTTATAGACTAACGTAAAGAAAAATCTGGGTGGTTTGATCGAAAACATGTTTATAACATGGGTCCATCTTTTCAGAATGTACGCTCTATGTAAAGTGACTGTAAATTGATGAAAACAAAAGCCCCGAGAAGGCGGGACTGAATTCAAGTACAGGCTCTAACGTGTACAGCTGTCAAAATCTAGGCCAGACACTGACCCAGTTAGCGCATAAACAGATAAAACCAATATAGTACAATATTTTAAGGACAGGGTGTATTTTTGAAATATGTTTTGTATTTTTCTTCAATGTGTACCCATTGTTTAACCCCACGCATTGGCGCATTTGTCGATCTGTTGTGTAAACTGAAAACGTTGAAGAATGTGGGTATTGCACAAAGTATGTACATGTATTTATTTCTTTACTGAATTGGTGTTTTACGTCATACTCGATGGCTGTTATATCAATGTCGGTCTCCCCGCCTAGATTCAAGAATATTTTACATATACGACTGCGGTCAGCGTGGTGGAAGGAAAGCGAAAATAGCCCAGGGGAAATTCACGACCATCCATAAATTCCTAGCATATCTTCCCAAGTAGGGCCCGATTTTATTTCTTTATCTGATTGGTGTTTTACGCCGTACTCGAGAATATTTCACTCATATAACGGCGGTCAGCATTATGATGGGAGGAAACCGTGCAGAGCCCGGGGGAAACCTACAAGCCTCCACAGGTTGCTGGCAGACCTTTCCCACGTACAGCTGGATAGCAAATCAGTATCAGCCCGACTTGAATTCAGAGGGATTTTACTGGCAGGAGGCTCATGGGTCATTGCTATGGGCGAGTATGCTAACCATTTGGCGATGGCGGCCCCCTAGGACAAAGAACAATAAAGTATTTTTTGTTTCCTTTTTTTCATTTTTGTCATCACCTCACTAATGTATTTATACATATATTACAATGTTATTTATAAGTGTTTGATACCAGATATTTTGTGTGTATCTTATTCTTAATTATTTCTGAAGTCTGACATTTTAGACATGAATGCAACAGGAAGTAAACCGTACTCAACCATTATTTAGAAGTACCAGTATGAATGTGGGCTATGTTGTCTTTCGGAACGTGTTTTGTTTTGTTAAGTAATCGCTAAGTAAGCACAGTTTGCGTTTCTGTGGTGGAAAGAAGGCGGAAATAGCCCGGGAGAATCCCACAACCATCCACAGGATGCTGGCAGATCTCCCACTTAGGGGGCGGAGAGGAAGGCAGCGTATGTTGGACTTGAATTCAGAGCCACCTCACTGGTTAGAGGCTACTGGGTCATTGTTCTGGCATAGTACGCTAAGCATTAGGCCATGGAGGCCCGGCGGACGAAGAACATGCAATTCTGTGTTTTTCTTTGTGTGTGTGTGTGTGTGTGTGTTGTTTTTTTCTTTGTTTTTTTTTTTTGCCATCACCTTACTTATATATATACATGAATTGTACTTGTATTTGTGTATGTTTGGTACCAAATATTTTGTATCATTAATCTATATTATTGCTGGATTGTGACATTTTAAATACACATGTAACTGTTAGTACACGATAGTGAACATGTATTCCGCTATACCAGTATGAATCTGGGCTGTTGTATTTAACAGGTAGCCTTTCGGAGCGTATTTTTCGGTAATTCATATGTAAATGTTTGGAAACTATCTTGCTGTAGTGGTGTACTTCAACTACTGGTCGTGTATTCTACATGTGTGTTGTCGAGGTATAATTTGAATTGGTGCTGTAGTTGCATACTCCAGCCATACTCTAGTTTTGTAGAATGGTTTTGTACCACAGTTGTATACTCAACTTTCATAACCAGGCCTCTCGCTCAAGTTCATGTGCAGTCTTATACTCTGCATGCGTACAGCTGTGTATTCTAGATATGTACTACGTGACATCCTGTCTGATATGAGGACTTCCGGTCTCTAATAACATATACTTGAAGCACTTTCAGTTACTCACTTGTGAAAAATTCAGTGCTTGCATTCACGTTATAACATTATTATGATGTAGGTAAAAAAGATCCGGTGAAAAATGAAACCAAAAAAGTGCAGTTATAGTGTTATTGGTATCGTTACTTTATGTGTGTTATAAATGTTTTATTTTTTACAAATGATTTCAATGGTCGATATTTGGTAAACTTTTATTGCTACTGTGGGCGAATCTTATATTTGAGTGTAGTAAAATTGATAAAGGTACAATTGTGGCTTAATTGTTTGTCTTCGCCTGTATATAGATATAAATATAAATATGAAATGAATTTTAAAAATATATATGTATTTACACAGTTATTATTGTAGTCATAATTATGATTCGCACAGATCATGCTTTACTTTTATGGACCCTTACGTGGTTTAAAATTATACGTGCATCGCAACATTTTACATTAACGTACTCATTATTCAACCATGCACAATGGCATACAGCTGTGAGCTTTCCAAGAATACATGGTAGTATGTTCTGATAGCAATAATGTTTTGTTAATTTAATTACAATTATAAAAAAAGTAAAACGTAGATAATAAATAGATCTAATTATAATGTGCATTTTGTCGAATGCCTTTCTACGGGAAGTATGCAAATTTTAGTTACCACATTAAAGGGCAGACAGAAGGCAGTGACGTCACGACATAAGGGGATCACCCGAAAGCAGTGATCTGACGTTCAACTGGATGTACGACTTGGTTTTGTTGATAGTTATTGTTATCTTTATTTTACATTTATGAAATGTTAGTTTTTATCTGTTTAATCATTTTGTAAATGACAATTTTTTTTGTTCCGCATGTGTACCTTCTGTTTAACTGAGTATAGCAAGTTTGCTTAGAAGAAACTGAACTGAAATTATTGCTAGATTCTGGATGTTTCAATATGAGTGCACTAAATACATCCTACTAAACATGGTTTTAGGTGTGTCTGTTTGAATCTGTGCTATTTTCTAAAAGAGAGTGTTTTGTATCACAACATTCATTCTCACTGTTTCCTGATGGTTATTCAACTTCTGTACACTATAAATATTAATATTAACGATATCAACAAAGTTTCCTTAATTAAATGTTTCATTACTCGAATATATAACGTGAATATATAAAATGACTTATGTAAATGTAAATATCTTTCGATTCCTTGTAAATTCCTGTACAGTAAAGTTGATATTGTCCCGGAAGCCTGAGGCCGCCTGCACGAAGCCCTCCTGCTATCTTCTATCTACCACATTTACAGTGCTTGTTGTTATTGTAGTTACTTCCTCTTAACGCTAAGAGAGCTTCGTGCAAGTGTCTACTCAGCCGGTCCAGTCCGACGTTTGATGATAGCCGCGTTATTCCGGGTTAGGTATACAGAAACCCACATAACGTTCCAGGCCCGTTCATTATGTAAGTATTCAGAAGATTCCGTCTGTGTAGTAGTTAAAGGAATCGGACCACCGTCCTTCAGTCAAGTGCAATCATAAAATCAAAGCTTATTTCAAGAGAATAACTTGTGTTTTCTTGACGATTCAAGACACTTACAGGTAAAAATCTTGTAAATAACTCACACGCAGCTTGCCAGATGGACTATACGAACAATATGAGCAGGATTCCCTGCCAAAGGCGGGGTTGAACCTGCATCACGTGAACCTCTTGCTTACAGGTATACCATCTTATACACTACAATGCCCGCGGAGGATTATAGCAAAATGACATGACAGAGAATACGGACAAACTCAACATTATGCGCATGGATAATAGGGTTGGTAACTGTATATGCCTGAGGGATTCCATGGCTCAATTGGTTAGCGGGCTAGAGAAGCGTAATGACCCAGAATCCTCTCATCAATGCAGTCGCTGTGAGTTCAAGGGAAGGTCTGGCGGCAAACTGCGGGTGGTCGTCAGTTTCCACCGGGCTCTGCCAGGTTCCGCCTTCGCCACCCCCCCCCCCGCCATCCACCCACCCACCTTAATGCTAGCCGCTGTGGTTTAAGTGAAACATTCTTGAGTACGGCGTAAAACACCAATCATATAAATAAATAAATAAATAAATAAATAAATGAATAAACAAACAAATAAACAAACAAATAAATAAATAAATGCACATGCCCGTGAGAACAGATACAAATCTAAATGCAGTGGGGATTATCAGCCAATTACAAAACTAATAACCACTAAATGTCCCATGACAAGCGGAAACGCTTAGCTAGCTATCATACAATTAACGATGGTTCAAGGACAGTTTATTTCGCAAAGAGTGATAATAGCTGCAGCTGTGCTATCGAATCCGTGAATTCAACCCAGCGACTGCCCATATACGACATCATTTTTTTTTTTTTTTGGTTTCTAGACAAGTATGTTATTTGGTATATTATTTTTGGAAGTAGGACATTTCAAATCTAGGTGATTAAGTAGGCCGGCCCTGCGTGGCTCAGTCGGTTAGCGCGCTGGCGCAGCGCAATGACCCGAAACTTCCCACCAATGCCGTCGCTGTGAATTCAAGTCCGGCTCATGCTGGCTTCCACTCCGGCCGTACGTGAGAAGGTCTGCCAGCAACCTGCGGATGGTGGTGGGTTTCCCCCGGGCTCTGCCCGGTTTCCTCCGTTGTATAGGTGAAATACTCTTGAGTGCGGCGTAAAACACCAATCAAATCAAATCAAATTAAAATAAAACCGTAACTGAGATAAATTGACAAAGACGCCGAATTCAGCGGATGCGAGTGACAATTTGGCAACTGTCACATTGTTGTGATACACTTCTCTGGTATTACTCTCGATGCTGAAATTTTTTATATTGTATTCCTGCATAAGCCAGGATACTGTTAGTGGGCAAAGCATTCCCGAGGCAACACAACGTTTTGAGCCACTCCATGTTGTAATTAATTTCGCTTAAGCCCAACAAACGAGAGAGACTTGTATGGTCGTGTCGTACCATACCATTATTTAACTGCGTTGCATTTTACACTGCTTTAGGAAATATATATCATCGGTAAAGATAGTATGACATCGTCATTATAAGTGTTACACCCTAACTATTTAATCACCCCGGCGTTTGGTTCCGCTAGAAAAATGGCAGCACGTAAACAGCCTATAGTTGTAAGACTACACCTCCAGCAGATGAAGGATAGGGGAATGCCTGTGGTGTGCCTGAAATCTGTTTTCTCGTGTGCTCGTGGTGACCTATTGTAGAACTGGGTACCATATCCACAGACCACAGCACTAGGTCTACAAGTCCAGTAGATGAAGGTCAGAGTAATGGTAGTGGAACGTTGGAAGCCCGCTACAAGTGTGTTAGTGATGAGGTAGTGAAATCAAACCGCCACTGAGATAATTATGTTTATATTCGTTCAAGACATCATTAACAATGCTGCGAATTGGAAATTTGAAGTGGATGTTATGCCTTCAATATCGACTGTCTTTATCGTATCATTGAAACTCACATCACTCCTCACATGATATTCCTTGGGGAACTAGGGTGTTTTTGAAACTTTTTTACAAAACTATTTCAGTCAATTTTTGTAATGATTTATTTATTTGATTGGTGTTTTATGCCATACTCAAGAATATTTCACTTATACGACGGCGGCCAGCATTACGGTGAGAGGAAACCCGGCAGAGCCCAGGGGAAACCCACCACCATCAGCAGGTTGCTGGCAGACCTTACCACTTGCGGCCGGAGAGGAGGCCAGCTTGAGCTGGACTTGAACTCACAGCGACCGCATTGGTGGGAAGTTTCGGGTTATTGTGCTGCGATAGCGCGCTAACCGACTGACCCACGGAGGCCCCCAATTTTTGTAATGTTTCTCATCAACAACGTCATGATACGAAATTACAACACGGACAATGCAGCCGTCATTATAAATACATTTTAAATATAATTATAAAAAAGCGGAATAGGACGGGTTGTGCCACACAATTAACCCTGGCGACCAGCAAGTATCAATTCACCATTATATGTTAGACAGGGGCATGACACAAACCATATAAATTACATGTGAAAACCTTACTTGGTCCAGACCCTACAGACCAGCTAATCTGTTATTTCCGGTCAGGAAGAATGTGTTTGAAGTAATCCGCGTCATAAAATCGGATCCGGGTGTTTTTAATTTCAAATCGACAGGCCTGGACATGTAATACAATATAGTATGATCGTTTCGGTATCAACCTGTGCCCAAAAACAATGTTTATAAATACATTTTTCGCCACTTTCATTTTCTGGAAAATAATTAATTTTTTGGTGTAATAACCGAGCAACTGATGAATACTACATCCGGAACTAAAATTATTCAAAATTGAATTCAGGATTAGACGTCAGGATCCACCTCATTAAGAGAACCGATGATTAGAGCTTAACGCCACACTGGCAATATTTCCGCCATATCGTGGCGAGCCGTCCCTTTTAATGACGACGAGCAAGGCGTCGTCTAAATTCATCTGCCAACATGCCTATCGTGTTGTAACAATTATCGTGTCACCTGAACCAATGAACAAGGGGTCCCGAATATCAGACCCAGTGGCGTTTCACATTATGAATCACTAGTATGTGGACGTCCAACACACTAATCTGTGGTTAGAGATAAAGGGGTAGAAAATAGTATATGCTCTTCATATTGTAAATTACTTGAATATGATCCTCGTTGGCATCACATTTTGATCGTACAGACCTGCATTATTAAAAGTTTGTGATGTTTACAAATGGCTAGCGCCTTGTATGTGGCAATATAGACGTGGGCGGACTAATGCACCGACAGTAAAACCTGGAATAGAGGCCACAATATCAACCTAATGGTTCGACATGGAGATTTTTGGGCACGGTTTTTCACCAGTATTGTAAGAACGGTGAGAGTCGTTTTACCCGTGAAAACGTGTGCTGTCAGTGTCTTACAGCAGTTCATGTGACCTATTTTCTATCCATAACACTGAACTTTATTCAGTAAGATCTTTAATCGGTCAATCAACGAACCAAGAAGTCATTGAAAGCATAATTTCTCAAAAGCTATGTACAAATTCCTGTTACAATTTACAAAGGGAAACTGCTGTAATTTTGAATTATGGCCTAGAAACCCTGCGAACGTTTTGTCCGGAGAGATAACACACATTGGTATAGCATGAATTTATCAATAAATAGGGGGCTCCGTGGCTCAATTGGTTAGTTTATTGACCCAGAAGCCTCCCACCCACTGTAAGTTCAAGTTCAGCTCATGCTGGCTTCCTCTCGGGGAGTACGTAGAAAGGTCTGCCAGCAACCTGCGGATGGTCGTGGGTTTAAGCCGGGTTCTCCCCGGTTTCCCTACACCATAATGCTGGCAGCCATCGTATTAGTGAAACAATCTTGAGTACGTCGTAAAACACCAATCAATTAAATAAATAAATAAATATCTATAAATAAATAAATCCCCTTCGAAATCAATCCCCCGGGAGGGCAAAAAGGGAGGAACTTTAAAATTTTAATACTCATGGTAATTCTCTCAAACTGAATCTAAACACGTAAAACAGAAACCGTAATCCAGTTGTTTTCAGCATCACAAGTTGACCTTTGGACACGCAAGCAATCTTTACCGCTTGAATATTGAGGAATAAAACGTGCTGTATTCGAGTCACAAAATACGAAATGAAGCAAAGCAACTGTTACTGAAGAAAGAAATCACACAATCAAATCGTCAGTGCGAATCAATGGAATGAGTCTGGGCTCCCGGTGCTCAATCTTTACGTTAATATTCCACGATTCGAAATAATTACAGCCAGCTGTATTCTAATCACAACACGGTCGAGAAGATAGTACCCTGTGAGGAGAGTGGGGGCTGCAGTTCGTATAATTATTTAAAACCCAGTCTTTCAACGCCATATTTCGTCCCCTTAGGACGCGAGCGTGGTGCCGACTTACGTGCATCTCGCGTCCGTATGCTTTCCGGACACCGCGAGACTTGCCTACTACGAGATTCTCCGAGATAATGCTCTGGACGTGATAGACACTATTCCCCCAAAATTTCGGGCAATGGTAAGACCGCGTATTTTTTACTTTAGATTCTACTTCTAGGTAGTGGCATTCATCGTGCTACGTATTCTGCATTTTGATATATTCTCAGCCAAGTGATGAAAAATAAATGTAATTACACAATGCGCCGAATAGTTGAGAAAAATCGAGCTGAAACGCAGTATTTTTTACAGTCGTATAATTGCATAATTCAGAGCGCATATTCTCTGCAGAGAATACAACCTTGATTTCAGAAAGTGGACAACCAGATGTTTCCCGCTATATTCCCTTCACAATTACAGCATATTGCGTGATTTGAACGTAGAAACAAACCAATGAAATGCCATGACCATGTTCAGCCCTGACCAGGCTTCCTTCCGTAATTGGAGATGTACACAGTTACGGTATAGCATATAGCACAGAAAGACAAAGCTGAGCCAGCGGCACTGTAGTTTTCCTTTGACGCAACACCAGTATAACATTCATACTGAATACGGGGCTGACCTGTTTCCCCTCACCAAAATACTGGTCTATGAAGTGTATATGAAAAACACAGCACAATCAAATTCTTCGAAGCAAACTCTGCTAATGACTGCAAAACAGATTTCCCTGACAGTGACGATTTCACACTTTTAACCTAATGAACGATGTGCAAGCATTCAAAACTTCTGTGAGTACATTATAGCTGTAGGATCTATCCTGTTCGTTTAATGTATTCCTGGTTGTACGTGGGAAGGTCTGCGGGTTGTGGGTTTCCTCCCATCATTATGCTGGCCGCAGTCGTACATATGAAATATTCTTGGTTACGGTGTAAAACACCAATCAAATAAATAAGTAAATATTTTATTTCTGTTTAAGAATTTTAACATATACGATGGTGTTAAATTTTATGCCCGGAAGAAAATTGAGTGGCCTCTTTTGACAACTTTCTAACAAAAATTCCCAGGTATGACGTACAGACATGCTCACTACATTGGTGGAAGACAAGTGGTTTGCAATGAAAGTTAGCCTGCACATACCACAGCACTGGCACCTGCAATCGCTTATCGCCTCGGGGTTCAGTGAGAAAGGTGCTCCAGAACCTTTTCTTTTGTATGTGTATGTACATTACAGAATTTAGTCTGGCAGGAGATGATTGCTGGTCCTTGGTATAAGTTGTGATCAAGTGGTTACAAGAAGAGTAGTTGATGATGAGCTGATAAACTCCGTGAATACATGGAGAAAGTGCTGCCGTTTGAACGCACTCTGTAGTCAGCAGACCTACCGTTATAAAGCACTATACAGTACAGAAAATAAAACCAAAAGAGACGGCGTGAGAGATGACAAATTGTCACACGTAATTTGGATGATACAGACCTGCATAATTATAAGTTTGTGATGTTTACATACGACGTACGTCTTGTATGTGGCAATGTAGGCCGGGGTGAAGTGAGGCATGGACAGTAAAACCTAGAGTACAGGCCACAATACCAGCCTAATTGTCAGACTTGCAAATTTTTTCACATTGCTTTCTACCAGTGTTGTACAAACGTTGGGAGTCGTTTTACCTGTGAAAACGTGTGCGGGTCAGTTAGCGTGAAAGACGATAAATCGTCAGACGTAAGCAATGAAACACGACCTCTGGACAACTTATCCCGTGTGACTGGTTTCATCCCGTGTGTTGGTGTAAATGTTTCAATATTTGTACCTTATGCCTTTCCTGGCATTGTGGCTCAAAAGGAAAACATACAATGGTGTCACTTGTAAGCTATTAGGAGTTTAAAATGACTTATTATACCGCTGTTGTCATCACGTTTAATAAACTATGGCATGAAAAAAGCAACTTAAAGCGACCGGGCATCGGGGATGGTTTGTCCACCAGCAAAATCCGGGTTTATGCAGGAATACAATAGAAAAGACCACAGTACTGAGAATAAAACCAGAGCATCGACGACAGTGGGATAGTTGGTAAAGAAAACGAAAGTAGCAATGTATTCTAGAATCTCTCAACATGCTGTGTTGTCATCACATTTCATAACTACCTCACACTAAAACGTGAAAACAACGCAAATGGAGCAGACCTTGGGGAGAATTTGTCCACCAGAAGAATCCCACTTTATACAAGAAAGCAACATTACAGACGGCAGCATAGAAAATAACAGCGGATCAGCGACGACAGTATGATAGATGGCTAATGGTCAGACGTACCCAATGAAATACCGCCTTTTGTCAGTTTACCTCAGTTAGGTTTTCACTCGTTAACTTAATAGACGTTACTGGTCTGGAATTACTCAACATGCTGTGTTGTCATTACATTTAATAATCGAAATGTTCTTTAACTTGACGATTTCTACCTTTTCATTAAACATAACCAATCGTTTCTGAGTTCTGATTTTGTTAAACACAAATGTCGGTACAAATCACATTGTGTGAAGGTGCCTTACCCATTGACGTTACATTTCTTTTGTCTCTTTCAAGCTGTTGTTGTTGTTGTTCCAATACTGTTTGTTGGACAATTTTAGCCATACTAGATTTACCAGAACATGTGAAATCTTTTTTTAAAGTGATATTCAAAAGGCTTGATCTGAAATTTTCTGTTTATATAAAGAGTTTATATAAAGAACGGGTTTGTATTGCTGCAACGATCCAGGTATTTATCATCCTGTAGCCTACGTAACGCTCACTGAAGTTATTATGTGTAGTGCACCATCTCTGGGGCTGTTATATCCTGTGACACTAAACATTATACGATACAGGCGTAAATATAGATGCAGCCAGGAGCTAGGCACGTGATTCTACATGTATACATTATCAGTGGTAGTGGACTTACTTCCGATATAAGAAGGAAGTTAAAGTCATAAAGCTGATGGAAAGTTTAACGCTTTAAATATACATGTACATGTAGCACCCGGAATGCAGCTAAACAGTTTACGTATGAACCTGGTTGTAGGCCTACATGTATAAGGAATCAGGAATCCTCTTTGCAGCCATTCTCATCACAGCAGACAATCATGGAATCTCAGGCCCTCCCAAAACGCTGGAGACAGATTCTGATTTTATTGGTCATTCTGACGGCAGTGTTTGTCCCAGGTAAGACCCATCAAGTGTAAACATGTCAAATCTAAGGCAAGAGAGAGATTGTACGGTATTTTCCTTTCTTCATCCCCTATGGAACTACTCCTAGTCTCTTCAGTTCACAACTACATATACGTTTGCTTATATATTATGTCTTAACATTAAAGCTTATCTGAGGCTGAGGCCTGTCTGAGGTTAAGGCCTGTCTGAGATTAAAGCCTGTATCGGGCTAAGGAATGTCAGGGGTTAAGACCTGTCCGAGGTTATGTCTTGTCTTGAGGTAAGGCTTGTCTGAGGTTAAAGCATGTCTGAGGTTAAAGCATGTCTGAGGTTAAAACCGGTCTGAGGTTAAGGCTTCTCAAGTTATGGATTGTCTGAGGTTAAGGCCTGTTTACGGGTGAGGCCAGCCTAAGGTTAAGGCTTGTCTCATGTTAAGGTCTGTCTAACTTAGCGCCTGTGTGAGGCTAAGCCAGTCAAAGGTTAAGGCCTGTCTGAGGGTAAGGCTTTTCTGAGGTTATGACCTCTCTGGGGTAAGGGTCTGTCAGAGGTTTAGGTTAAGGCCTGTCTAAGAGTAAGGTCTGTTTGAGGTTAAGGCTTGTCTCAGGTGAAGCCTTGTTTGAGGTCATGGCAAGTCTGTGGTTAAGACCGATCTGAGATTAAGATTTGTCTGAAGTTTGTCAGGGTGTGTTGGAGATTAGGGTTTGTTTAAAATTAAAGTTTTTTCTACGGTTTAGACTTGTGTGAAGTCAGTGTGTGTCTAGCGAAGTTTGTTTTACCTCAAGGTACGTGTAAAGTTAACTTCTGTCTAAATTTAAGACTATTCTTAGACTAAGAAGTGTCTGAGGTTAAGCCCCGTCTGAGGTTAGGGATTCTCTGTAGTCAATATGTGTACATAAGGTTTGCCGCACACCAAGGCTTTTCTAAAGTTAAGGTTTGTCTAAGGGAAGGGTTAGACATTTAGGCTTGTGACGATGCTTTCATCGGCGCTCGCTATTATCGTCACCGGCGATAATGTCCTTACTTCATAAAATTTATTTATTGATTTGAATGGTGTTTTACGCCATACTCAAGATTATTTCACTTTTACGACGGCGATCAGCATCACGGTGGAAGGAAACCTGGAAAAGCCTGAGGGAAACCAACCATCATCCGCAGGTGGCTGGTTGACCTTCGCACGTACGGCCTGAGAGAAAGCCAGCATGAGCTGGACTTGAACTCACAGAGAGCACGTTGGTGGGAGGCTTCTGGGTCTTTACTTTGTTCTACCGCGCTAATCAACTGAGCCACGGAGGTCCCGTACTTGATATAAACATCTACGCGACCATTTGTTCCCTGGCATTTTTAACATGCCCATATGTCAAGCCTGATGAACTGTTATATCCCATTCCTTCACAAGAACAACATGTTCGAATCTGCAGTCGGAATACAATGATCTACAAAGTCGAGAAAGGCTGTGTTTATATAATAAAACTGATAACGTATAAGACAGAAGTCGTCATTACTTATCAATGATACAATTAACACAATCGATTTTCAAAGCATGATATCCAATTCAAATTCCAAAGTTGCAAGGCATGAATAGCGTCCAGGTCGAATACAAATATGCCATTCGAGGTCTGATTGCGACCACTCATGATAGCTCCATGCTAATTTAATACACATAGAATTTTATACCGCCAAAGACTCCAGGTTAAGAATGATTAGCTACAGTTCTGACACAGATCCTCTGAGAACATAAAGACTCTCCATAGATTTACTTATCCAGAGAGCCATACCCTCTGTAGAATTTCAGAGACGTGGACTTGAAGGCGTTGCACTGGACATTCGCTCGAGAAACTCTCTCTCCAACATGGCCCAATTGCCGATGTGGCGTTAAGCCATAATCCTTCATTCGTTCATTCTTTAGAAACTGCTATAAGGAGAGGCGTATATGACATATGCAGAACCTTTCGCATATAAGTGTCAAAATGCGGATAAACTGAAGTTCGGGAATACAGGTCAGCCGAGGGAGATCTTGCTCATCATCAATCGTACATACACAAGTTGGAATAAGATGTACAATTAGGACAGACATTTGCCTATTTCATATCCAGCAAACATAGATGGGATAAGGCTGGGAATGAATTCCCATCACAATTAAGTTTTAAATTAACATGTCTGTGCACACTGTCTTTGCTCTGTCTTTACACCTGACGTAACTCCATCTGTCTTTGTAAAACTGGCCCTAAATCGCTGAGATCTCTTCTTCTAAACTATAGGTGTGCTTAGCCAGAACTGCCTTCTATGTAATATCGAGGTTGTGTATGTCAAATATTGCATTGGCGTTTTTCACCGAATTAAACACTGTTTCGATTACTCGTTGGCATTCAGGTTTATATGAAGAAGAAAACCCAACACTTAGCAACATTTCAGAACAACCAGTTGAGCGAGCGGCAGCTGGAGTCGAACTCGCAACCTTATTGATCAAGGATCTTGTTTGACACCTGGGTCACTGAAGGTTCCAGTCACATTGCAGGGATGGGAACTTAATCTACACATTTAAGGTTTGGAAATGTCCCCGATGTTATCTACTCAATAAATGACTATTTAATTACAAATGGTCTGTCAGAACATCAGCAAATCTAAGCATCTGACGTTCGAATACCCGGTAAACAATGAAAGGACGTTCCATATTCGATAATTGCAAAACCTATTCCCCAAACAACCTACAGTACCAGTTCTCAAGAACTATTTAAGAAATAATTATATATACACACAGGCAAAAAAGTGGAATACAACTGCGGACTCCTTTTTCAGAAAAACGATATAATGCACAAGTAAAGAAATGAAACAAAATAATATCTGAGGCGTGTATCCATATACTTGAAGGTCCGAGTATCAAATTCCTTGGATCTGATTTTGTCCTCTATGTTAAAATGAACTTATCTTGCGACTCTAAATATGGTGTATATGAACCCCTGTCCCTATATGACTCGTGATTCTCGATTGCCATTGGTTGATCAGACGGGTTACAATGTTGACATACACCTGTCAAACCGTGCGCAGCTGAATTATTGCACAGGTTGACGTCATTTTTCTTTGTAACTCAGCATTCCATCGTGCGCTTTTGTGACGTTAAGTTCCAAGAGTCCGCTTATCCTCGCACAGTCAAACAGGCTCGCTTGGCAATATAGACCACAATTTAATGAAAAATTACTATGTTAAAAATACTGCATTCTGAGTTTTATCAGGTCTATAATGGAGTATATAATATAATTAGAGCGTTTAAGATTTCTGGCGATCTGTTTTATAGTTGTATCTAGGGTCTGCTTCTGCTTAACCAGGCGCTAGTGACATATATACATGAGGGTGATTGCATCGACATAGTAAAGTTGCATCGACATAGTAAAGCTGCATCGACATAGTAAAGTTGCAATCAAAGTGCGAGTGAGATTCTTATGTTTGTAGTCGACAAGTTTGATATTTTAAATTCTGATGTCTAACATCGAATATTTTTCCCGTTGGCATATTGAGTGTACATACTTGGTTGATTATAAGTATGTGATGTTTACATATGGGCTGTGCCTTGAATGTAGCGGTATAAGCATGGATGGTTTGGAGCAGGGAGAGTAAAGCCTGGAATTTTGCGTTTCCACAAAATAGGCTCCACTATTTAATGGCTTTACAAGAAGATATTGCTCTCCTCCAGGGTGGCTTTGCCAATGAAAACGTGTGTGTTATATGTAGGTAAGTCAATGACTTACTGCGGTTCATGTGACCTGTTCTTTTTAATGACACCGAAACGTTCTTCAATAAGGTGTCACTGAATCAGTGAATCTATCGATCAATCAATTAACCAACTGTTTGTCAGAAGGTTGGGGTCCGCTTTACAAAGAGAGTGCAATTTGCGTGCTGTGTTGTCATTCGGTAACCAAAATACAGTAATCTCTTTATATTTACGGTTTCTACCTATCGGTTAAACACGACCAGTAATTTAAGAGTTTTGATTTTGTAAAAACACAAATTTAAATGCAATTTTGAAAGTGACCTGTGAATGAAATGTAAAAGCCTTCGTAAAAAAAATTCACGTTAGACCAGATTATCTCAGTCGCTTTCAGAGCGTGTTTTAGCTCTACAATAGCCCAGACATTCACGATCCTGTAGACCACGTACCACTCAGTATATTAGTCATGTGTAGTGTACAAAATCTGTATACATAAAGGAATGATAATTCGTGGAGCTTATCATTGTGAAGCATGGGGGCTGTCACATCGGGTGACACTATGAAAACATCATATCATGCAAGCGTAGACAGACGAAGCTTGTTCCCGGGTCGTAGGGAACGGGAGTTAGAGCGCAAGTGATTCTATAGCTCTGGTTTTACGTTCTATTTTGTAGTCTTTTATGCCTCATTCACGGTCCTACAGAGCACGCCACATTCATGGAACTCACCTCGAACAGACTACCATCTGTGTAAATGTCAGCTGGTGGAGCTAAACGCCGGGATATCTGGGGCTGTCACATCTTGTCACATTAAATACCATACCATACAGGAATAAATGTAGGGGAAGCTTGTTGACTGTGCGTAAGCGCACGTGATTCTATACATTAGCAGCGGCAGAGGGCAGACTTTTGACATAACAAGGAAGTTAACATCACAAAACCCATGACCCATTTAATGTTTTATATACACGGACACCTGTACGAGTACATGTAGGCTCCTAAATAAGGCAGTCAACGTGTGGGTGAGGCTGTGGGTCTGTTACAACAAGGAATGAGAAGTCCTATTTACAGGAATTTGAACAGCAACCAGAATAAGACACAGTCCTCTTTACAGTAATTCTGAGGACAGCAGACAATCATGGAACCTCAGAAGCCCCCAAAACACTGGGGACAGATTCTGATTTCAGTGGTCATTCTGACGGTGACATGTGTCCCGGGCGAGTGGCATCAGGTGTAAACGTGTTAGAACTGAGGCAGATTTTTTGAGTGTTTTATGAAGCGTTTTTCCCCTTTTGGTAAAGGGATTTATGGCATGCTAATGCTGGCGTTGACGCTTAGATGAACGTATAGATTATTAATAGTTACGACGTTAAGGCCTGTCTAAAGTTAAGGTTTATCTGTGATTGTCAGAGATTAATGTCTGTCACGCCGAATTGACGACAAGAGGGGTAACTTCGATTTTGATATTGTGAATTACCCCAACCTGGATAGGTAATACGCTGTATACCGAATGGTCCTGCAAGTCAATATCACAAAACCCATGATCCACTTATAGTTTTGGATATACGGGCCCCTGTTACTACGACGAATCAGAAGTCCTTTTTACCGTTATTCTGACGACAGACAGAAACAGACACAGCCCTCTTAAGAACAATCCTGAGGACAACAGACAATCATGGAATCTCAGACGCTCCAAAAACACTGGGGACAGACTGTAATTCTTTTGATCATTCTGACGGCGTCATGTGTCCCAGGTGAGTGGCGTCATGTGTCCCAGGTGAGTGGCGTCATGTGTCCCAGGTGAGTGGCGTCACGTCTACATGAAGCGGTTTTCCCGTTTGTTGATCAGATTTAGTGGTAGACGATTGCTGAACGCTAAGATAAACGTTTATGGACGCCAAGATAAACGTTTAGATTTTAGACATCACGTACAGACTGTATTAGAGCATGCCTGTCATCAGTCACCCACAGTTTCTCTGCAATTCTGAATACCAGGCAATGTTAGATCGACTGAACAGGGAGAAGCTGTAATCAAAGAGGCAAATCGGTGATTCATGTCCAAACGTCTTTTGGAAACATCGGTTTGACTATGCCTGTGAAAGTCTAATCCTGTATCCTTGAGCTGTGAAAGTATAGTTTACATTTAAAAAATAGACTTTACTGTCAGTAAGTTGTAAGTTCTTTGAGGCCTGGATTTGTCTGAGGCTAACGTCCCTATGTCGTCAAGATTTGCCGTAAGTTAAGACTTTTCTAAAGTTTAGGTTTGTCTAAGGGAAACGTTTGTCTGAGATTTAGGTTTGTCATGATGCTTTTATCGGCGCTCGCTGTTATCATCACCCGCGATATGGCTGCACCATCGCCCCGACATCCGGGTATCTCTACATGTAGTACCGGGAGAGAATATTTTCATATCATCGTGATGGCCTTATTCTCCTCCTTTAGTCGTTCAACTCAGACGGTACATACACAACACACAGCATAGCCCGAATGAGCGAGGCCAGGTCACGGTTTGTAACAAACGCTGGGTACATATACCACGTGATTCTATACATTGATAACATCGGTGTACTTTTTGGTAAACACAGTGTCGTGTAAATCTCATAGCCGATGACGCACTTGACTATTAAACATACAGACAGCTGATTACTCACATTCTTGTACATAGAGCTGCATGTTAAGAGTGACGAGGTTGCTATAGGCCTGTTCGGATCACTTTTTGAAAAAAAAAGAGGAAAATTTCCCTATAGCCAACGGGCAGGTTTTGACTCCTTGGTGGATCCCAGTGGTTAACGCGCCAGCGTAGCCTAAGGATCCTCCCACCAATGGGGTATCTGTGAGCTCCACTTCATGCTGGCTATCCCCATAAGTAGGCGTAAAACCGCCATCAAATAAGCAAATAATCAGAGATCCTGATTTATATTATTTTGCCATGCGCTCCTGCAGATTTCGCTGGTTGGGTGAACTAAGGCGTCGAAACCGGCATTCGCATACCACTTGTCAATCAAAATGGGCGTTCCGGGTCAATGATCTCAAGAGCAGTTTCCAAGAACGACAAATAAAACAAGCAAAAAGAAATAAGAAAATATATAAAATAAAAGTCCGTAACGGTTCATCCAAAGAGAGGAAATCAACAGTTTCCAATGATGACGAAAAGATGTAATGAATGTTCTGGGCGAATGAATATAATAAGTTTCCAAATCGTGTACCATTTTAGAAGATGTAGTGTCGATCATCAAATATGTATCTGGTTTGCGCTTTGATTGCAACATGTTGATATATCCAAGGTGGTGTTCATACTCAACGCGATAAACATTACGGCCCCTCGCTCCCGCTACATCGGAATTAGACACAATTGTGAAGCAGTCACAGAGATTCTGGACATTCTGTCCGTATTTACTAACAAGAGAGGCGTACTCATTTTGAAATTTAAGAAACTTAGAGTGAAGTTGTTTGATCTAATGACATACTAGTTTTTGTGGTAAAAACTTATGATGTTGATTGAAACCAGCACACAGCACAGTGGATCCAACAAATGTTACAAGGCAAGATTTGCAGCCGACTTATGCAGAGCCTTTCGGTATAGTGCTATCCAAGTAGGGATAATTCACAATATCAATATCGAAACTATTCTTCTTGTCGTAAAGTTGGCGTAACAGGAAACCATTGTTGTCTTTGTACAGATACGACACATAAGATTATCATCTGACGAATCTGTACTTTCCTTTAAATCCAACAAAGGTGGATATCACAGGCTTTGTTATATACAGGTTGTTTACAGCCAGCAAATCTTCAATATACCGTTTGCCTAAATAAGGAATATCGAGTCTGATGAAGATTACTCCTCAATAACTTGTATTCAAACCCGAACAGGTATAGGTCTGCCAAAAGTGCGGCACAATTTGTTCCCATCGGAATACCTATTCACTGTTGATAAATGGTTTCCCCAAATTTCACATAAATGTTATTAATGAGAAATTCAAGTAATTTAGTAAACACCCAGGCATCAAATGAATGGTAACCCTTCCAAGTAGAGGAACTGAAGAAGACTTTGTTGTCACTGATGTTGTATATAGCCGATTTTATTACACATCGAAACAATTAAAACTTCGGCACTTCGGTTTCACGCAGGAGTGATTAACTTTGATTGAAGGTTAGGAATCTATCGAAGAATCACAAAAAATGCATGGAAAAGACCTACATTAAAGTGATTCATGGTACATTTCAAATGTTGATTTTCTTCCTCCTACTTTGACTGTTGATTGCATTGGCGTTTTTTATCGAATTAAACACCGTTTCAGTTACTCGATGGCATTCCATCGGGTTTATATGAAGAAGAACACCCAACATTTAGCAATATTGCAGACAAAACAGTTGAGTGAGCGGCAGTTGGAGTCGAACTCGTAACCTTATTGATCAAGTTTCCCGTATGACCTCCTCGATCAGTGAAGATCCCGGTTACACTGCAAGGATGGTCACTTAATCTATACATTTAAGGTGTGAAATGTATCCGATGTTATCTGCTCAATAAGTTACTATTTAATTACAAATAGTCTGTCAGAAAATCAGCAAATCTAAGCATCTGACGTTCGAATACATCTCGTAAACAAAGGGCGTTCTGTATTGAATAATTGCAAAATCCATTCCCCAAACAACCTACAAAACCAGTTTTAAGAAATAATTACATATGTACACATGTAAAAAAGGGTGGAATCTGTCTGCGGGCTCCTTTGTCAGAAAAACAAATGTAATGCACGAGTAAGTGAAACAGAGCAATACCTGGGGCGTGTATCCATATACTTAAAGTTCCGAGTATTAAATTCCATAGATCTGATTTTGTCTTCTATGTTAAAATTAATTTATCTTGTGACTAAATATGTTGTATATGCACTCTTGTCCCTAAATCACCTTATATTCTTGATTGCCGTTGGCTGATGAGACGGGTTACAATGTTGATACACACTTGTCAGAACTGCAGATGGCACCTACATGGGCTATATAGGATGTAAACAATGCGCAGCTGAATTACTGCGCAGGTTGATGTCATTTGTCTTTGTAACGCTGCATTCTATCGCGCGCCATTGTGACGTTCCTATGTCCGACTTACTGCAGTGGACATGGTTTGCATGTTTTTTCCAAGCTCTACCGTTGTGTCCAACTGATGCTAATTTTAGTTCATACCTCCGTTGACCTTAAAATATACTGACGTCCACTGCCCATACGAAGTACTCTGACCGAAAATAGACTTGGCGATGTCTGCACTAAAACATGCATTTCTTGGCTGCTCTACAGGGACTTTCAGGACAGAAATCATGTCAAACAACAAAGTTTTACTCTATATTATCAGTACTGACTGTTGTATTTTAGTTTCACTGGGGATTGAACGAAACAAACGCTGTGCAAACGTCTCCGTGAACAGCTTTGCGCAGGCGGCATTGCTTTGTGATGTTACATTCCACGAGACGTCATTGTGACGTCACGTTACTGGAATAGGGCCGCGTGTCTGCAGTTATGTTGTTTGAACTTTTGTATAATTATAAATATCAACCTTGTTGACATGGGAGTCATCGGCCATAATACATGTAGGCTCTACCACTGAGACCACATTTGGATATTGATTTGCAATGTTTTCATTGGCCATATACGTTGTTATATGCCATTTCTTAATAAGGGCAGCCTAACTGCAGTGGGAATACAATGATGTCCATGTACATGTAGAAAATTGAGAAAGGCTAACTCGTTTCCTATTATATATAATAAAGCTCGTAACAGATAAGAGAGACGCCCCCATCAGTTGTCAATGATACAAGGGAGATCATCGACTTTCTAAGCATGGTATCCAATTCAGATGTCAAACATGCAATGCGTGAATGACGTCCAGGTATATCTCAGTCGCGCTCAGTCTGATTGCATCTACTCATAAAAGCTCCATGTTAATGTAAAAAACATTGAGTTTTATAGAACCAAAGACTTTAAGTTAAGCAGAATTAGTTGCAATCCTGACACAGATCCTCCGAGAACATAAACACTCCCTCCATACATTTACCAACCAGAATGTCATACTCACTTGTAGAATTTCACAGAGTGGCACTGAAGGCGTTACGTGTAATATCCTCGACACATTAGTTTTTGAATCAATAGCTTATGATGTGGAACGAAGTCGTCACAGTTTACATCGTATCTCTAAAGCAATTACTGTCAGGCGTGACATTGCTTATGACATCTGTAAAACCTTTAGCATATTATTATCCCAATAAACTGACGCTATCACAGTTAAGCTTTACTTGAACATTTTTGCGCTCACAGTCTGTGCTGTGGCTTTACACCGGGCGAACCTCATTGCGTCTTTATAAAACTGGCCCTAATCGATTTACTGGATGTACATAGCTCTTACCACCCTCTGTGTGACATTGAGGTTGTGTTAGTGGAATATATTTCCGTGTAGCATATAGTTAACTTTTGGTTGACGGCTGGTATACGAATGTCGCATGCGACGACTATACATATACACATTATACCTAGAAATAAAAAGGAATGGGTATAAAGAATGGAAAATGTACATTTTGATAGTGTTTTCCGCTCTGGAAACTGACACAAGACTTATATTTACTTATTTTTTTGCAGTTTGTTTTACTTTAATTGCCCGTTCTCTACATATGACAGGTATGGAAGCCATGGGATGCGGGAAGAGATGCGGAGAAGGGACACGTTGTCGGGGAGGACAGTGTCAATGTAGACCCAGATATTATGGCCTGAGAACCGTTACAGGAAGCGATATGAACTTTTGCATGCGTAAGTTATTTGCATAAATAAAAATTATTACCGTAATTCTTCTGGTGGAGCACACCTCTAGCACCATGGGTTTAGCAGAATTAGGTGAAATAATAACAACACGTTGATGTTGAATTTTAGACATCACCAATCTAGCATTACTCCAAATTTTGCATCAAGTTCTAAAGAAATTTGACAGTGACAGGAGAGTGTCAGGGTGAGTGTTTTTCTGCATGGCCTGAGTCAATGTCAATGAGTTGTTTTTATCAAAGCATTCAGAGGCGCTAATGTGTGGCGAGTGTTCGTTTCTACATCCAGGGTCATCGCAACAATATTTCCACACTACTTTATGTTTGAGTGCCTGTTTATTCAACAACGGCAATACTAAATAGTTCGCGGGTCTCCCAGTGTGTACCAAGTATAATAATACTATAATGCAGGGGACGTCACATACAAGGAGAGTTGTTACAAGCAGTGAAGTAATTGAAAATGTGACAAATATTAAATCACGCTGTGCAAATGTGTCAGCTGAAGTCAGGTGGTTATGAGTAAGAAAATGTGAATCCAGGCGTCGAAAATCACATTAGCAGAACTCAACAGAACTGAACGATTCGAGTGAATAAATGTGAGTGAATCACTTATGTAAAAGGCTATAGCAAGGAGCGTAAACCCAGAGCAGTTGGACAGTTGGAAAATGATCATTCACAATCGGGGAAAATCCCGCCTCCTGTCAATTTACCAGAGTTAGGGTTTTTATTGCCACACTTATCCTTAGTAACCTGTAGTCACACTCTCCTTAAATTTACTTAAATATTTGTTTTATTTGATATCTATTTTACGCCGTGCTCAAAAATATTTCAGTCATAGGGTGATGGCCATCATTTTTGTGGTGGAAAGAAACTGGGCTCACCCTCATCTAATAATTTTACTTACTCTGCTTACGGTAAATTCCACTTCGAGGACGTTACCGCGGCATTAAACATAGTTATAAAGGAGGGTTCCAGAGATTCTAGACTCTCCGTCCATTTTAACGTGCAAGGAACGTGTACCCATTGTAAAATTTAATACGCTTAGAGTGAAGCCGTTTAATGGAAAATCTTAGGGACACTAGTTTACTGGTAATATCTTGGGACGTTGATTGAAAACAGCGCCACATATTTTAAGACCATATGTAGGACTCGGCGATGTGGTGCTATCCGAGTCAGCATAATTCACAAATTGAAACCATTTCTCTTGTCCTAAAGTTTACGTGATAGGGAACCACTGTCGTACTAACACAAATCCCGATGTGATGTACCATCGAGGGAGTCTCTAGTTTATTTTCAATCTAAAGTCTAAAGTCTATACTCACTTAAAACTTTACTTAAAACTATTTAAATGTTTATCTTATATGTGTTTTACGCCGTGCTCAAGAATATTTCAGTTATACGATTACGCCCATCACTGTGGTGGACAGAAACAGGGCAGAGGTTCACCCTCCTTTAAAAATTCTACTTACCATGCTCACGGTAAATTCCACTTCTCGGGTGTTACAAAGGATACCTGTCGTGAGCAGTGTGGTGGATTGTGGATTTCACGGTCCAATTACCCAACCAGGAATCCCTCGACTGTTTTGTTTGAGTAAGTTAATAGTATAAATAGATCTGCAAGCAGTTTCATGGCTTCCAAGGAGCCGTTACACAGGGCTTTTCGCTTATTACTTTCAAGACATCAGCCATAATTATTTTCAAGACATCACCATGTTTATAGCAGTAGTTACACAACAAGCCCAGTTATACAGATAGGAAATACAGGGGGTGTAAGTGTTGTTTGCGTGAAGGCGTTTGATTGAGTTGGAGAATTTGATACCTCGAACCAGGGGTTTTATACAAATGGCAAGTTACAAAAGAACACATCAGTTTTAAAACTTGTAGTATTTAGACAAAACTGGGTGTAAGTCAGTGGCATCTATTATTTCTGTAACAAAAATAAAAACTACCACATGAAGAATACATTTAGTTATTTATTTACTTCACTTATTGACTTTTAATACTTTTAGCATTATGGTGGGAGGAAACCGGGCAGAGCCCGGGGAAAACCCCCGACCATCCGCAGGTTGTTGGCAGACCTTGCCATATACGGCCGGAGAGATGAAGAATAAAACCAGGGCAGGTCCAGCAAATAGTCGACATATGGTTACACATAACTGGTGAAACTCGGCCCCTTGTGTACATATCTCGGTCAAGGTTTTGATTTAACTCTTCATGTAATTGCTTCAAAAGAAGGAAGTTATACCCTCGCCCGTCCGCTGGGCACCACGGCTAGAACAGAACCAGGTAGAAAAGTGTCCTCCGGGTTTTTGCATGGTGATTAGTTTTTATCTTGTTATTGGTAAATAAAAAAATAATGTTAAGTACCACAGCCATACTTTGAACTAGGATAAGTTACAGCTTTTAACATCACAGCTATTAGCATTTTCTTTCACATGGCCTTCAAAAATTCCAAATTTCCATGTTTATGATTTAATCACGATGTGCGGCAAAATATATATCTAACAGGATAAAGTGTAATGTAAATTCAGAACTTGTTTGACATGTGATACCACTGATCCATGACGAGCTTCCACTGTTTTTCATGAAAATCAACGCACTGGGAAAAGGTTGTGGGTTAGAATCATCCGTAACTACGCATCGAGTTTCACTTCAAACCAATCAGTTGTTCTGGAGAACCCAGTTAAACCTCGCTTGCCCAAGAAAACACGGCAGCAAAAGGTCACGTGTAACAGTTCATAGAATATATACTTTGACGGAGCCATTGGGATCTGTGGAGATCTGTATCGTAACTGTATCTAACCCAGCTTAACACAAATCTTGGGTCATGTTTCTTACATCCAAATGTTGGTTTTATGAACAGTTGCAATTAGAGCGCAACTGAGAAGCCTATATCATGGATTACGACTTTGAATTTTGAATGGGATTTCATGCATACAAAATTCACTCTCCTCCCCGCATCACTGAAAACTATTGACTGTTTTTGTCTTACGATACCAGATACATTTGCTTTTTACATTTTATTTCTTACATATTCTGTTGGGAGATATATCGATCTTGCCATTATCAAATTCGACCGCCTCTTTAATGGCTTACGAATGTCATACTAATAACGGTTTTTCTACAAGTGTGAAAAGTTGTGAGGTAAGAAAAAATCCCAGTAAAAACATTTTATCCAGATTCAGGCTGGAGGTCAAATAAGTTTCCAACTATAACAGTGTTTTGCACGATAATGTTTTGTTCAGACCTCTAACAAAACTGGATCTCACCAGAACATCTGTCTATACTAGAGGTGACATACGTGTACGGTCGTTGCAGTTTGTGTAGAGGGTCATGCATTTTTGTTTACCATGTACAGAAGCCTATTTCTAAGGTCGCTGTAAACATGTGCTTGTTTTCTAACAGAAAGATGTGGGTGGCCATCGGCTGCTTGTCCTGACAATACCAAGTGTAGAATTGTGCAGTTCTGGAATGGAGTGTGCGTTTGCTCTGCCGGGGCAGAACGATCTGCTACAGGACAATGTCTAGGTGAGGCTTAGTCTGTATCACATATTTTTTCCTTTCTCAGGAAAATCTCCTAGGCTCATCTTTCAAAGGCCTCACTCTCGTCACAGTCGATCGGTACTTGACCAACTGACCGTTCAACATCGAGTGTTAACCGCAACAACAGGCCACTGAATTACAGCCATACAAATTAAGGGAGGTAACTTTTGATATCTCCGACAATGTCTCAGTTTGACAGAACTAAACCACATAGCAGTTCTCCCTTGAGATCGCCAAAGGTTTTTTAAATACATCAAATTATCAAACCTGTCAGATGAAATTATCATTCATGTTTCCGTCAAAATACACTTAAGCCACTGGCCTCTAGGTTTTCAGATCGTTTCTTCTCTGTGTGTGTGCTAGAGTAAACATAATCAAAAACAGTTTATGTCTGTTCTCGGCACACAGTTTAACCACTTAGCCAATGTTGTCTTTCCCTCTCATTTTCCAATATCATTAATTGATTCAATGAAGAATTTGTTTAATTCCTTTTCATCCAGCTTTTTGGATTTTATTTCTGAGTGTGTCAGCCAGTTATATTTTTCTTGTGAAGTTGTAGGTTGAATTCAGTTTTTTCACATGTAGACATAATATTTAACAATATATCTCTGCAAAATGCTTTGGAATTATCCCCTATAACCCTACATGAACAGTGTTCAAAATCTGACTGCTCTGGATATATATTTCTGGATATTAATATAACCATATGTATGTAAATGTCATCAGTAAACACATATAATAATTGCAATGATACACCTCCTGTTTTATTTAACCTAACTCAATAGCCTCAGACAATCACATTTCGGCGGAGTGGTACAAATCGCAGGACTGACTAACAAGATTGACCTTAAATGTGTCTTTCCACACTTCTGCCTGGCTTCGGAACCAGGACAAACTTATTTGATTGATGTTTTACGCCGTACTCTAGGATATTTTACTAATACAACGGCTGCCGACATCGTGGTAGGAGGAAACCAAGCAGATCCCGGGGAAACCTACGACCGTTCGCGGGTTGTTGGCTGACCTTCCCACGTACATGTACAAGGCCTAAGACAATGCTGTTCTGTAGGCTGAATGGCCTGGATCCCGACTGGCTACAAATATATGCGCAACAGTGTAGCGGACAAGTGATCTCCAGTAACTGAAGGTATTCGGGTTGAGATATAATTAAACTAAATCATAACTCCTTCATTTTTAAAATATAGAAAAAACAACTACAACATATAGAATAAAACTAGAGTAACCATGGCAGTGTGTTGACATTATTGTTGCAGTGTAAGATCCCACACAGAAAAGTAGCATTGAGCTACACCTAAAAGTTGTATAGGCTAAAAGCAAAAGTACCAAATCGCTAAACTCACATCACAGAAACATATTGATCCGACAAAGCTCTAGTCACAAAAGAGCTTTGACTACGACCAATGTGATTCGCCCCCATCTTTTGATTGTGGTCAATCGAAATCGATTTCCCCTAATTGAAATCCAAGGCATTATTTGCGGTCACACCTAAGCTCACCCTTCGACTCTTGCTCTTCTTGACTGGCTCTTTTGCTTTGTTTTTTGTGCATGTACAAGATCAAGATTTGCCAAGATCCCCTATTATTGTATAATGTTTCCAAGGTTTCCGATCATTATCCCGGATTTCCGGCTCACAGGTTGTCTTATCTAGTCCTAAATGTAGATATGACTGGGCCGTTGGTACAGCTGTGTTGGATAACACGCGGGGTATGGAAACAGGGGGAGATAACCAGGCAGATGTTTATTCTTCAGTGTTTGAACACTTCTAAAGCCTCATAATACAATGAACATGTGAACATTTGGCACTTTATATTGTAGACAGCTTATGGGACAATGTTCTTCTCTCAATTGTTAAGTACCCCTAGGTCTTATTGAAGTCATGGGTTATTATTAAATGTGATGAGAACACAACATTTTAAGTATTTCTCGGTCAGTGACGTCTAATAAATCATTATCTCCGCATTCTGTTTACCTAATTCTGATTACGTCATGGTGCTAAGGAGCGAATATGTTGTTATTTTCCAAATTCTTCTCTTCATGCGTAAATATTTGTTATCATCGTCGTAAAATTCTCGTTAGATTCCAATTCTTTGTTAATTCTGTGTCAAACGTCCACAGTTACTCAACTCGAGCTGCCACTTATAACTTGTATAACCCTATTTATCAGACGGCCTCGTCGTTGTATACATTTCAAAATTTAGGTCCAAAATTATGCCCTCGGACTTGAAGGGATGTTTGTCAACATCTTTATTCAAAACTAAATTGTAATCACATTTGCTCATGGATTTTCGCCATGTATTTCAATGCTATGTTTTGGGGATAGAGCAACCCTCTTGGGGTATTATCCCACTGATACTGCTGTATCTCTGCCATATGCATGGTACTGTCTGTTTTAATCACTGAATAAATGGAACCCGAATCTGTAACTAAAGAAAGAAGCAGAGAAAGAGTACATAGGCTAAGTGTAATACTTACTTCTACGTGCACTGATCATGCTCTGTTTATGTGACACAGATATTGACGAATGTGCTGTAAATAGAAACATATGCGGAAAGAATTCTATTTGTACAAACACCGAGGGAAGCTACAAGTGCGCCTGCGCGGAGGGATACAAACGGAAAGACGGTGACAAGATCGGGTGCAATCAAGGTAAGGTGAAAACTACAAATACTGGTATTTACCCGTGGATTTATTCTCCGCAATGCACAAAGCAACAGAAATCTTAGCCTTCACTCGAGCATTTAATTTTAAGTCATTTTTACAAACCGAAATATATTTGTCGTTTTCCCGAAATAAGTACAATTTAACGGCTTTACTGCAGATGTAAGGATGACAATAGATTAAGATACAAAAAGCACAAAATAAAGAAATAACGCGGCCGATTGTCCGAAGTTTAGGATACAAGATTAAAAAGAACATAACGGAAAACAAAGAAAGGAAAGAAGTTATAAAATTATTTTCGGACGACAATACACCTTCATACAACATGCGTTAATAAGCAACGTGAATCTGATGTATAAAATGTTGGCTTGGTGAGGAATTTATCCGACTTTGTTCATAATTCGGCCGGCCAAAGGACACTGTTAGACACTTAATGACACTTTCTGGCTCGTTCGTCTAAAGCGTCAAGCTAAATCCGGGGCATCACGTTTGTTCAGTCCAGATGATGATTTTCAAAACGGTTTCAATTAAAGCGCGACGGAGATACCTCTATTTATATTCGACTTCCACGCTATTTACAGGCTTCGAGTTTGAAGTTTTAATTGTATGCCATGGCGAGAATATCGACTGTCTTCACGGCATCAAAAAAAACTGTTGCATGCTTCTCTTTTACATGTTATCAGCTTATTTACATGTTACTTTTTAGCCTTTCTTCGAAATTGGGGTTTTACGTTGTTTTGCATTGGGTCTTTCTATTATCGACTAAACGTTCCTTCATGGTTTACCAGTGGCACGTGAATGTCGGCGTTCACCCTCAGAATCGTTAAACATACCAGTTTAGTGGTACAGTTTCTTAATGCATAGAGAATTTCTGCATTTTGGGGAAGCAGTAAAGTTGACGTAGTTTAAATATTAAAGTGATCTTTATAGCCAGTGACCTTTCCAGTTTGGTGATCTTGTATAAATTTTCCTCTTTTCCCGTTCGCCTGTTAAATATGGTACCCTCAGTGAAATTGGAAGAAACAATATATATATTTATTTATTTCATTGGTGTTTTTCGCCGCACTCAAAACTATTTCACTCAAGCGATGGCGCCCACACCGGGGGAGGAAATCAGGCAGAGCCCGAGGGAAACTCATGACCATCCGCAGGTTGCTGGAGGTCAATATAGTCACTATGAATTTGTTGAAGATCTCTTCTCGTCTTGATTTTATGAAGACTGAGCATAGGGGTGGGGTGGTGGGGGGGGTAGGGGCGGACTAAAAAAAACAAAACAAACATACAAGAAGAATTATGGATTTAGTTATAAAACTTTTTACATCTGATTGTGCTCTTGTGTCTTTTGAGAGATGTCGACGGTGTTTTTTCTCTATACCATTACTGGCTCGTCGTTTGAAGACCCAGGCTTAGCAACTGACAAAGCAATGAACGATTCCGCACAAAAAAGGGGTTATTTGGGTCAGATATTTTATATGTCTTACGTTCATTGATTTAATCATATCCCGCTGGTATTTTAAACGTGCTATCCAGACGTCGACGAATGTGGCGAAAAGAAAGACGTATGTGGGAACAACTCTGTTTGTACAAATACTGAGGGTAACTACACATGCACTTGTGCGGAGGGATACAGACAGAGAGCTGGTGAACAGGTCGGGTGCAGCCAAGGTAAGTAAATATAAAACACCAGCGAGAGATCGGAACAGGCCGTTGTGTGTGGATCTCTCAACATCCACTGTCCAGTGAGTCATTCAACACCAACGAGTCAATCATCTAAAGTGTGGTCATGTTCATGGCACCGCCTCACTAAAGTACCATATTGTAGACATGATCCCAGCCAAATGGCAGTGTAATTACTCTGTAGCTGTGACTATACTGGCATCGTTATATTATAAAAGACCACAATACAGAGTAATACCTGATCAGCGATGAGTGTGGAAGTTGGCAAATGGTCACACGTAGCCAGCGAATTCCGGTCGCTTGTCAATTTTCATTCGTGCAAATTTTGTTCTAACTGTTCATGTTTAAATAGTAGCAGCTTTTGACAACCCCTAACACCACAGCTAAGGCATAATTAGTTTCGGAATGCAAATGATGATAATTGTATATATCTGGTTTTGCTCAAAACGCCGTGTTGTCATCACATGTAACAAACAGTTGCCTTAGCAATAAGACAAAATATTGTGTACCAATGAAAAATTTCTTCATAACTTGTTTTAAAATTACACCGGATCTGCTCCCAGTGTTTGATGTAACACCGTGACATATATTTCTGTTTTAACATGGCTGTTCTTGTAACAAGCGAAAAGTGAAGAAAAAGGTATTGGACACATCATGTTTTAGTACAGAAAGACGCAGGTGAAGAATTATGGGTAATTTACAATGTATGGATATTTTTAGATGTCATCATATTTCGTTTATGTTTAACAGATATTGATGAGTGTACGGAATCTCCAAACGTATGTGGCAACAACTCTGTTTGCACAAACACTGATGGCAACTACACATGCGCGTGTGCGGGGGGATACAGACAGAGAGCGGGTGAACAGGTCGGGTGCAGCCATGGTAAATAAATATATAACACCGGCGAGAAATTGGAAGAGGCTCTTGTCAGTAGACTTGTCAAAATCCACGGCGGAATGCGACGCCAAACTGGACCGTTATTCACGCAAAGTGCCATGTTTATGGCCTCGATTCAGCAAAGGACAATGCCACGGACTTCATCCCAAACCAATCCGACCTATGGGCACTTTACTTCCCTTTCGGCTTTATTTTCACTCCCAATGGAATTGCTGACATAGTCCCCATCATGGCAACCGCAGAATTAAGTCAAAAATGCAGGGATGATATTGGACAACTTATTGCTCGCTACATATTGTGTACGGAATTACTCTAAACGCTGTGCTATCGTCACATTTACTAAACAGCCCCCTTGGCAATACAACAAAATATTGTAAACCAGTAATGAATTTATTTATATTTTGTATTAAATTACACCCGCTTTTTCCTTTCCTGACTTTCATATAAGATCGTGATGAATATTGCTAACTTATATGGCTATGCTTATAACAGACATAAGACGAATGACACTGTAATGGACAGTTCATCTTCCAGTGAGGAAAAACGCCCGTGAACAGTTAGAGTTATGCTTAATACTTGTATCTTCGTAAACTTAATCACATTTCGCTTATCCTTTACAGAGATTGATGAGTGTACCGAAAATCAAGCAATATGTAGTAATAACTCTGTTTGTACAAACACTGATGGCAACTACACATGCGCGTGTGCGGACGGATTCATACAGAGGGAGGATGAAGAGATCGGTTGCAACCAAAGTGAGTAAATGCCAAGACAAGCAGAAGATAAGTGTAGTGTTCGAACAAAGGGTAACGGAAAGCTTTATTTCTTGTTAGTCCTACATGAACTCCACTGTCACTCCTATATTTGGATGTCGCTATACAACTGAAGTCATACAACCTTCTGTTTAATTTGCTTGAAGTATTGCCAGAGTTCTGCCGCCTCGCAAGTCAGCCATGTATCTTATGTCTCCTGCCAAAGTACAGACACTCACAAACATGCGCGTTACAATTTCGACTGCCTCGCCTTCATTATTTAAGAGCTGACCGGTCTAGAAACTGATTGCTCCATGTTAAAACAAAAACGACGGCATGTTTTATTGTTATGCGCTACATAAACCTGCCGCCATACACATGAGCCAGATACGTGTAGCCGTTGCCATATTTCCTCAAGTGGCCATAGCACAGCATTCTAACTGTCTGCAGTCACACATATGCCAGCAGATTTCTGTATTTTGTACACGTCTTCATGACATCTGAAACCTCGTTCAAACGAAAAACTTATAAAACTCTGAACTGATGCGAATTCTTGACTGTTACCAAAGTCTGTCATCTTGCAGTAAAGAGATAAAAGACCGTGTCCTTGTGTTTATCCAACGTATTACCTGTTCAGCTCATGTGAAATGATTTTCTTATTTTCTAGAAGCTGTGTCTGGTTTCCTACACCCATAAACCTGGGATCCGTTCATAAAAGGTATTGAATTAGTCCTGAGTTCAACCAAATAAACAACGATGGAATGTGGACCCAAATCGAATGTGGAGTTCGAACTAGACAGCATTTGTGCAGTCTCATATGTGCCCACGTTTCGCATTTTAGCAGCTGTTTCGTACCATGTTGTTGTCGTTGTTTACTATGTTTCATTCATTACAGGTGCAGCTGCGGATTCCTCAGCGTTGACGATTGGTCTAGCAGTGGGTATAGGCGGAGTGGTTCTGCTGGCCCTGATCGTTCTTGTCGTTGTTGTTGTTGTCAGGTAACTAATGGGGTTCTGCGAGAATGTGCACTGGCCAGTAATTCAGGAAAAACTTGGATACACCATAGTCATTCCTGACCTTTAGTTTTGTAATCGCAATCTAATCAAATCTCGTTTCTCGCGAAATTGCCTCAAGGCTAAAGTTGCCTCCCTAAACTTACAAGACTTGTGAAATTACCAAGCAAGTCAGACAAATGTATCCGTCGAGTGCCTTGATGACAACCTGAACCCTTCTGCTCATACCACCTGTCAGCCTCCTGAATCCTTGGCCTGTAATGAGCCCCGATTTCAACTCTCTGGAGCATGTCTGGGACATGATTGGTCGTCGTGTGCAAGCACATGATCTCGTCCAACTGGAAGTTGCGTAACTGGAGGTACGGCAGCGACTTCCCCTTCAGAGTATCAGGAGGCTGATTGGTGGTATGAGGAGAAGGGTTCAGGGTGTGATCCAGGCTCACGGCGGGTACACCCGATATTGACGTAAAACGATTTACGAGACACTAAATGACGTTTTCATTCAGTGATTTCAACTACAGTTTCAACACTACTCAGTACAGAACTGGACTTGCAACGCCATTGTTTCACATTAAAACCAATGATGATAGAAATTCAAGTGTGTCATCAATAAACACTTAGATTCCGATCAAATTGTCGTTTTTCATTAGCACTTGGTTCGCAAGAAGGGTCACTTGGTTCACAACAAGGGTCACTTGGTTCACAACAAGGGTCACTTGGTTCACAACAAGGGTCACTTGGTTCGCAACAAGTGTCACTTGGCTCACAACAAGGGTCACTTTGTTCACAACAAATCACATTTTATGCTCTTTTGGTACAGAAGCACACTAATCGCATGTGTAAAAAATCGCCACAGTCAAAACCAGATGGATGCTTAATTAAGTTCTTTGCGTATATTTGTCAACGTACTACTCGGTGTACTGGGAATACTACACGAATGAAATCAGACCTTGCTATTCTTCATTAAACACAGACGAATGTCACTTAACAGAAAAGGCAAAAGGTAATTTAACCTTACTGACTTCGGAAGAGGCAGCTGTAGCTATTTTTGTGTGACTTGATTGGTAACTTTACAGATCTTTTAATCTGGAATTCTTACGACATAACAGTTTCCCGTTAACACTAAGTATGTCGATGTATTGTCAAAATTCTTTGTTTCTTTTGGATTAGGTCGGCTTTTAGTGCTGTATTGGTCATTTTACGCGACTGTTTCGATTCCTGAATATTTCATGTTCAGAAATCTAACCAAAACTAATGTGTGTACATTCTAAATTGCAGGGCAAGAAATCGTTCTAGAGCAGGTGCTAGGGAACATATAGGACTAGACACACAAGGGAAATGTTCTAACGTTACAGCAAACGCTTACGAAAATGCCGCCGATCAACAACGCGGAGTCAACAACCCAACGTACCCAGCGTCCTCAGTACCACCGGATGTGTTAAGTGCCACGGCACACCTCCCGTTCAGCACGGCCGACGGCTACGAGGAAGTTGACTTGGCACCGCAGGCAGAACAGGAAAATGATCCGGACACTTTGTATAGCTTGGCCGGAGATGTTGAAGGGCGGAGACCTAGAGGAAGTAGTAAATACAAGCATCTTTATTCGAATAACAAGGTTGTAGATAATAAAAGAAAAGAACTAGCTGCAAAGAAAACTGACATTTCAGACACTTTCCCGAGCGATTCCACATACAACGTTTTATCCAAACCCCACCTGAAACCTTCCCCTGCCGTTGACAACACCCCAGACAATTACAACACTCTTTATGATATGAACTTAAAACTGACCAATGAACGTCCAAGTGTCCTTCAGCCCGGACAGATAGGACACGGAAGTCCACATTTGAAGCGTGACGTCGAATACCATACAACATATAGTGCTGCGAGACGAAGTGAAGACAAAGGCGTACCACAGAAAGGCAATAATCAGCAGAATGGCAGTGAATATGATGAATTAAAATTGTAGAGTTTGAAAGCAGCTGTTGGCAATCATGTATAATCGGGTATAAAAAAAATGGGAACAGTGAAGAAGTGTGAAATATTCTATTGACACTCTGGTGTTGAAAAAAAATGACGTTAGTAAATTTTGACTGCTTTAGTACTTATAGATGCATTCCTTGCTGTGAAAAGCCACTCAGAGATGACTGACGTCACGTGTAACATATACATATTGTGTTGTGTGGCGAGCATTATGTTCTGTTATAGGACTGGTTATATGTATTGCATTGTCACGAAAAATTATTGGGTTAAACATATTTTATGTAGCTACGGAAAAAAGTTAAAAGTTAAGCGTTACATGCTTATATTATTCATCCGTTTTCATATAGGAATAACATAGGGCGGTGGTGGTTAAAATGATTCGAGATAGCAAGTGAGGAACGATCCCAAACAAAAGAATACCAGTGTGACCCGAAAACTTAAAGGCGTTTGTTCAAAGATACAAAGACATTGTACACAGTGTAAGGTACCACTATCGCAGAGGAAAAAAGATAAACAAGTGGCTTGTACAAGTCTCAGAGAGCCATATTCTTTACTCAAGATCAAACGTGAAGACGCTTGAATAAGTTCAATACATATTTTTGAAGAAAATAAACAAACAGTGCCACTTACAATATTATACAAGAACAATACATAAAATTACAAAATATATAGTTTCTAAAGGATTACAGTCCAAATCCTGGTGGAACATCTTCCAAAGGCGAATCAAGTCACGTAAATTGAATTTCACAGTTCATGTGAACTCTTGAATCGGAGGATGACAATGGCCCCCAAGTGATAAACGGTGTCGTGGGTACCGCACTCTAAATTTATAAAAACAAAAGCCCCGAGAAGGCGGGACTGAATTCTAGTACAGGCTCTAACGTGTACAGCTGTAAAAACCTAGGCCAGACACTGACCCAGTTAGCGTAAAAACAGATAAAACAAATATAATACAATATTTTGAGGACAGGGCGTATTTTTGAAATGTATTTTGTATCACAATATTTTTCTTCAATGTGTACCCATTGTTTAACCACGCGCATTGGCGCATTTGTCGATTTGTTGTGTAAACTGAAAACGTTGAAGAATGTGGGTATTGCACAAAGTATGTACATGTATTTATTTCTTTACTGAATTGGTGTTTTACGTCATACTCGACGGGTGTTACATCAATGTCGGTCTCCACGCCTAGATTCAAGAATACTTCACGTATACGACGGCGGTCAGCGTGGTGGAAGGAAAGCGAAAATAGCCCAGAGTAAATTCACGACCATCCATAGGTTGCTAGCACATCTCCCCACCTAGGGTCGGATTTTATTTATTTATTTGATTGGTGTTTTACGCCTTACTCGAGAATATTTCACTTATACCACGGCGGTCAGCATTATGGTGGGAGGAAACCGAGCAGAGCCCGGTCGAAACCTACGAGCCTCCACAGGCCGCTGGCAGATCTTCCCACTTACAGCCGGATAGGAAGCCAGTATCGGCCGGACTTGAATTCAGAGCGATCTCACTGGCGGGGGGCTCATGGGTCATTGCTATGGGCTGGTATGCTAACCATTTGGTCACGGCGGCCCCCCTAGGACAAAGAACAATGACATATTTTTTGTTTCCTTCTTTTTCCATTTTTGTCATCACCTTACTAATATATATATATATATATATATATATATATATATATATATATATATGCGTATATTACAATGTTATTTATAAGTGTTTGGTACCAGATGTTTTGTGTGTTTCTTATTCTCAATTATTGCATGAGTCTGACATTTTAGACATGAATGCAACAGGAAGTAAACCGTACTCAACCTGTATTTAGAAGTACTGGTATGAATGTGGGCTATATTGTCTTTTGGAACGTGTTTTGTTTTGTTCAGTAATCGCTAAATAAGCACAGTTTGCGTTTCTGTGGTGGAAAGAAGGCGGAAATAGCCCGGGAGAATCCCACAACCATCCATAGGCTGCTGGCAGATCTTCCCACGCTGGACTTGAATTCAGAGCGACCTCACTGGTGAGAGACTCCTGGGTCATTGTTCTGATATAGTACACTACCATTTCTGATATAGTACGCTAAAGGACGAAGAACATACAATGCTGTGTTTTTCTATTTTTTTTTTTTTTTTTTTTTTTTTTTTTTTGCCATCACCTTACTTATATATATATGTACATGCATTGTAGTTGTATTTGTGAACGTTTGGTACCAAATATTTTGTATCATTAATCTATATTATTGCTGGAGTCTGACATTTTAAATACAGATGTAACTGTTAGTACACGGTAGTGAACATGTATTCCGCTATACCTGTATGAATCTGGGCTGTTGTATTGAACAGGTAGCCTTTCGGAGCGTATGTTTAAGTAATTGATATGTAAGTGTTTGAAAACTGTCTTGCTGTAGTTGTGTACTTCAGTTACGCACTCTAGTCGTATATTCTACTTGTGTGCTGTCGAGGTATAATCTGAATTGGTGTTGTAGTTGCATACTCCAGCCACACTCTAGTTTTGTAGAGTGATTTTGCACCACAGGTGTATACTCAATTTTCATAACCAGGCCTCTCGCTCAAGTCCATGTGCAGTCTTATACTCTACATGCGTACAGCTGTGTATCCTAGATATGTACTACGTGACATCCTGTCTGATATGAGGACTTCCGGTCTTTAATAACATATACTTGAAGCACTTTCAGTTACACACTGAAAAATTTAGTGCTTGTATTCACGTTATAACATTATTATGATGTAGGTATAAATGATCCGGTAAACAATGAAACCAAAAAAGTTCAGTTATAGTGTTATTGGTATCGTTACTTTATGTGTGTTATAAATGTTTTATTGTTTACAAATGATTTTAATGGTCGATATTCGGTAAACTTTTATTGCTACTGCGGGCGAATCTTATATTTGAGTGTAGTAAAATTGATAAAGGTACAATTGTGGCTTAATTGTTTGTCTTCGCCTGTATATAGATATAAATATAAATATGAAATGAGTTTTAAAAATATATATGTATTTACACAGTTATTATTGTAGTCTTAATTATGATTCGCACAGATCATGCTTTACTTTTATGGACCTGTACGTTGTTTATAATTTTATATGCATCGCAACATTTTACTTTAACGTACTCATTATTCAACCATGCACCCTGGCATACAGCTGTGAGCTTTCCAAGAATACATGGTAATATGTGCTGATAGCAATAATGTTTTGTTAATTTAATTACAATCACAGAAAAAGTAAAACGTAGATAATAAATAGAGCTAATTATAATATGCATTTTGTCGAACGCCCTTCTATGGGAAGTGTGCAAATTTTAGTTACCACATTAAAGGGCAGAGAGAAGGCAGTGACGTAACGGCATAAGGGGACCACCCTAAAGCAGTGATCTGACGTGCAATGGGATGTACGACTTGGTTTTGTTGATAGTCATTGTTATCTTTATTTTACATTTATGAATTGTTAGTTCTTATATGTTTAATCATTTTGTCAATGACTGCTTTTTTCTTGTTCCGCATGTGTACCTTTTGTTTAACTGAATACAGCAAGTTTGCTTAGAAGAAACTGAACTGAAATTATTGCTAGATTCTGGCCCTTTTAATATGAGTGCACTAAATAATCCTACTAAACATGCTTTTAGCTGTATCTGTTTGAATCGGTGCCGTTTTCTAAGAAAGGGCCTTTTGTATCACAACATTCATTCTCATTGTTTCCTGATGGTTATTGAACTTTTGGACTCTGTAAATATTAATATTAACGACATCAACAAAGTTTCCTTACTTACATGTTTCAATACTCGAATACATAATGTGAATAAACAAAATGAATTATGTAAATGTAAATATATTTCGATTCCTTGTAAATTCCTGTACAGTAAAGCTGTTATTGTCTCGGAAGCCTGGGGCCGCCTGCACGAAGCCCTCCTGCTAGCTTCTATCTACCACATCTACAGTGCTTGTTGTTATTGTAGTTACTTCCTCTTAACATTTACAGAGCTTCGTGCAAGTGGGCCCTTGCCTAGTCAGCCATTCCAGTCCGACATTTGATGATAGCCGCCCTGTTCCGGGTTAGGTATACAGAAACCCACATAACGTTCCAGGCCCGTTCATTATGTAAGTATTCAGAAGATTCCGTCTGTGTAGTAGTTAAAGGAATCGGACCACCGTCCTTCAGTCAAGTGCAATCAAAAAATCAAAGCTTATTTTCAAGAGAATAACGAGTGTTTTCTTGTAAAAATCTTGTCAATAACTCACACGCAGCTTGCCAGATGGACCCTGGCTTGACCCTATATATGAACAATATGAGCAGGATTCCCTGCCAAAGGCCTGGGTTGAACCTGCGACACGTGAGCCTCGTGCTTACAGGTATACCATCTTATACACTACAATGCCCTCGGGGGATTATAGCAAAATGACATGACAGAGAATACGGACAAACTCATGACTCTACATTATGCGCATCGATAACTGGGTTGGTAACTGTATATGCCTGGGGGATTCCGTGGCTCAATTGGTTAGCGGGCTAGAGCAGCATAATGACCCAGAATCCTCCCATCAATGCGGTCGCTGTGAGTTCAAGAGAAGGCCTGGCGGCAACCTGAGGGTAGTCGTCGGTTTCCACCGGGCTCTGCCCGGTTCCTCCCTCCCACCATCCACCCACCACCCATCCACCCACCATAATGCTAGCCGCTGTGGTTTAAGTGAAATGTTCTTGAGTACGGCGTAAAACAGACAATCAGATAAATAAATAAATAAATAAATATACATGCCAGGGAGAACAGATAAAAGTCTAAATGCAGTAGGGATTATCAGCGAATTACAAACCTAATAACCACTGAATATCCCATGACTTGTTCTGGAACGGAAATGATGGTTCAGGGACAGTTTATTTCGCAAACAATGATAATAGCTCTAGCTGGGCTATCGAATTCGTGAATTCAACCCAGCGACTGCCCATATACGACATCATTTTTTTTTGGGGGGGGGGGTTCTAGACAAGTATGTTATTTGGTATTTTATATTTGGAAGTAGGACATTTCAAATCTAACTCATTAAGTAGGCGGGGCCTTCATGGCTCAGTCGGTTAGCGCGCTAGCGCAGCGCAATGACCCGAAGCCCCGCAACAATACGGTCGCTGTGAGTTCAGGTCCGGCTCATGCTGGCTTCCTCTCCGGCCGTACGTGGGAAGCAACCTGCTGATGGTGGTGGGTTTCCCTCGGGCTCTGCCCGGTTTCCTCCCACCATAATGCTGGCCACCGTTGTATAGGTGAAATATTCTTGAGTGCGGCGTAAAACACCAATCAAATCAAATCAAATTAAAATAAAACCGTAACTGAGATAAACTGACAAAGGCCCCGAATTCAACGGATGCGAGTGACTATTTGCCAACTGTCACATTGTTGTGATACACTTCTCTGGTATTACTCTCGATGCTGAATTTTTTTATATTGTATTCCTGCATAAGCCAGGATACTGTTAGTGGGCAAAGCATTCCCGAGGCAACACAACGTTTCGAGCCACTCCATGTTGTACTTAATTTCGCTTAAGCCGAACAAACGAGAGAGACTTGAATGGTCGTGTCGTACCATACCATTATTTAACTGAGCTGCATTTTATACTGCTTTAGGAAATATATATCATCGGTAAAGATATTATGACATCGTCATTATAAGTGTTACACCTTAACTATTTAATCACCCAGGCGTTTGGTTCCGCTAGAAAAATGGCAGCACGTAAACTGCCTATAGTTGTAACACGACACCTCCAGCACATGAAAGATAGGGGAATGCCTGTGGTGTGTCTGAAATCTGTTTTCTCGCGTGCTCGTGGTAACCTATTGTAGAACTGGGTACCATATCCACAGACCACAGCACTAGGTCTACAAGTCCAGTAGATGAAGGTCAGAGTAATGGTAGTGGAACGTTGGAAGCCCGCTACAAGTGTGTTAGTGATGAGGTAGTGAAATCAAACCGCCACTGAGATAATTATGTTTGTACTCGTTCAAGACATCATTAACAATGCTGCGAATTGGAAATTTAAAGTGGATGTTATACCTTGAATATCGACTGTCTTTATCGTATCATTGAAACTTACATCACTCCTCACATGATATTCCTTGGGGAACAAGGATGTTTTTAGACCTGGAATACCAATCTCAAACTTGACGCTTTATTTTACCTGTAATATAGCAGCACGTTTACAAGAGTGAAGCCTTTGAACCATGAAACTCTTTCACAAAACGATTTCACTCAATTTTGTTAATGAATTATTTATTTATTTATTTGATTGGTGTTTTACGCCGAACTCAAGAATATTTCACTTATACGACGGCGGCCAGCATTATGGTGGGAGGAAAGCGGGCAGAGCCCGAGTTAAACCCACCACCATCAGCATGTTGCTGGCAGACCTTTCCACTTGCGGCCGGAGAGGAAGCCAGCATGAGCTGGACTTGAATTCACAGCGACCGCATTGGTGGGAAGTTTCGGGTTATTGCGCTGCGATAGCGCGTCATTATAAATACATTTTAAATATAATTATAAGAAAGCGGAATAGGACTGTTTGTGCCACACAATTAACCCTGGCGACCAGCAAGTATCACCATTATATGTTAGACAGGGGCATGACACAAACCATATAAATTACGTGTGAAAACCCTACTTGGTCCAGACCCTACAGACCAGCTAATCTGTTATTTCCGGTAAGGAAGTTTCAAGTGTGTTTGAAGTTATCCGCGTCATAAAATCGGATCCGGGTGTTTTTAATTTCAAATCGACAGTAATACAATACAGTATGATCGTTTCGGTATCAACCTGTGCCCCAAAACAATGTTTACAAATACATTTTTCGCCACTTTCATTTTCTGGAAAATAATTAATTTTTTGGTGTAATAACCGAGCAACGGATGAATACTACATCTGGAACTAAAATTACTCAAAATTGAATTCGGGATTAGACGTCAGGATCCACCACATTAAGAGAACCGATGGTTAGAGCTTATCGCCACACTGGCAATATTTCCGCCATATCGTGGCGAGCCGTCCGTTTTAATGAGGAAGAGTAAGGCGTCGCCTAAATGTATCTGCCAACATACCTATTGTGTTGTAACAATTATCGTGTCACCTGAAGCAATGAACACGGGGTCTCGAATATCAAACCCAGTGACGTTTCACATTATTAATCATTGCTATGTGAACGTCCAACACACTAATCTGTGGTTAGAGATAAATGGGTAGAAAATAGCATATGCTCTTCATATTGTACAGTGCTTTAGCATGATCCTCGTCTGCATCACATTTTGATCGTACAGACCTGAATTATTAAAAGTTTGTGATGTTTACAAATGGCTAGCGTCTTGTATGTGGCAATATAGACGTGGCCGGACTAATGCACCGACAGTAAAACCTGGAATACAGGCCACAATATCAACCTAATGGTTCGACATGGAGATTTTTGGACAAGGTTTTCCACCAGTATTGTAAGAACGGTGAGAGTCGTTTTACCCGTGAAAACGTGTGCTGTCCGTGTCTTACAGCAGTTCATGTGACCTATTTTCTGTCCATAACACTGAAATTTATTCAGTAAGATTTTTAATCAGCCAATCAACGAAGCAAGCAGCCAGTGAAACCATAATTTCTCAGAAGCCTTCCACCGGTGCGGATACTGTGAGCTCAAGTTCAGCTCATGCTGGCTTCCTCTCGGGGAGTACGTAGAAAGGTCTGCCAGCAACGTGGGGATGATCGTGGGTTTAAGCCGGGTTCTCCCCGGTTTCCTCCCACCGTAATGCTGGCCGCCGTCGTATAGACGAAATATTCTTGAGTACGGCGTAAAACACCAATGAAATAAATAAATTAATAGTATCAATAAATAAATAAATCCCCTTCGTAATCAATTCCCCGGGAGGGCAAAAAGGGAGCAATTATAAAACTCTAATATTCATGGTAATTCTCTCAAAATGAATCTAAACACGTGAAACAGAAAACACAATCCAGTTGTTTTCAGAATCACAAGCTGACCTTTGGACACGCAAGCAATCTTTACCACTTGAATATTGAGAAATAAAACGTGCTGTATTCGAATCACAAAATACGATATAAAACAAAGCAAATGTTACTGAAGAAAGAAATCACACAATCAAATGGTCATACCAATGCGAATCAATGGAATGAGTTTGGTTTCCTGGCGCTCAATCTTTGCAAGCTAATGGTAATATTCCACGATTCGAAATAATTACCGTGAGCTGTATTCTAATCACAACACGGCCGAGAAGAAAGTAAAGTAACACGCTGTGAAGAGAGTGCAGGGTGCAGTTCGTGTTAAAACCCAGCTTTTCAACGTCATATTTCGTCCCTTTAGGATGGGAGCTTTGTGCCGACTTACGTGAATCTCGTGTCTGAAAGAAGTAGTGTAATCCGTATGCTTTCTGAACACCGCGAGACTTGCCTACTACGAGATTCTCCGAGATCATGCTCTGGACCTGATAGACACTATTCCCCCAAAATGTCGGGGAATGGTAAGGCCGCGTATGTTTTACTTCTAGGTAGTGGCACTCAGCGTGCTACGTATTCTGCATTTTGAAATTTTCTCAGCCAAGTGATAAAAAATCAATGTAATTAAACAAGTTACACAATGCGCCGAATAGCTGAGAAAAGTCGAGCTGAAAGGCAGTATTTTTTACAGTCATGTAATTGTATAATTTAGAGTGCATATTCTCTGCAGTGAAGACAACCTTGATTGCAGAAAGTGGACAACCAGATGTTTCCCGCTATATCCCCTTCACAATTACAGCATATTGCGTGATTTGAACGTAGAAACAAACCAATGAAATTTCATGACCATGTTCAGCCCTGACCAGGCTTCCTACCGTAATTGGACATGTACACAGTTACGGTACAGCATATAGCACAGCAAGACAAAGCTGAGCCAGAGCCACTGTAGTTTTCCTTTGAAGCAACGCCAGGATAACATTCATACTGAATACTGGGCTGACCTGTTTCCTCTCACCAATATGCTGGTCTATAAAATGTATATGAAAAACACCGCACAATCAAATTCTTCTGAGCAATCTCTGCTAATGACTACAAATCAGATTTCCCTGACAGTGACGATTACACACTTCTAACCTAATCAACGATGTGCAAGCATTCAAAACATCTGTGAGTACATTATAGTCGTAGAATCTATCCTGTTCGTTTAATGTATTCCTGGTTGTACGTGGGAAGGTCCGCCAGCAACCTGCGGGTGGTTGTGGGTTTCCTCCCATCATTATGCTGGCCGTCGTCGTATAGATGAAATATTCTTGATTACGGCATAAAACACCGATCAAATAAATAAGTAAATAATTTATTTCTGTTTAAGGATTTTAACATATACGATGGTGTTAAATTTTATGCCCGGAAGAAAACTGAGTGGCCTCTTTTGACAACTTTCTAACAAAAATTCCCATTTATGACGTACAGACATGCTCACTACATTGTGGTTTGCAATGAAAGTTAGCCTGCACATACCACAACACTGGCACCTGCAATCGCTTATCGCCTCCGGGTTCAGTGAGAAAGGTGCTCCAGAACCTTTTCTTTTGTATTTGTATGTACATAACAGGATTTAGTCTGGCAGGAGATGATTGCTGGTCCCTGGTATAAGTTGTGATCAAGTGGTTACAAGAAGAGTAGTTGATGATGAGCTGATAAACTCCGTGAATACATGGAGAAAGTGCTGCCGTTTGAACGCACTCTGTAGTCAATAGGCCTACCGTTATAAAACACTACACAGTACAGAAAATAAAACCAAAAGAGACGGCGTGAGAGATGACAAATTGTCACACGTAATTTGGATGGTACAGACCTGCATAATTATAAGTTTGTGATGTTTACATACGACGTACGTCTTGTGTGTGGGAATGTAGGCCGAGGTGAAGTGAGGCATGGACAGTAAAACCTGGAATACAGGCCACAATACCAGCCTAATTGTCAGACTTGCAGATTTTTTCACATTGCTTTCTACCAGTATTGTACGAACGTTGGGAGTCGTTTTACCTGTGAAAACGTGTGCGGGTCAGTTAGCGTAAAAGACGATAAATCGTCAGACGTAAGCAATGAAACACGACCTCTGGACAACTTATCCCGTGTGACTGGTTTCATCCCGTCTGTTGGTGTAAATGTTTTAATATTTGTACCTTATGCCTTTCCTGCCATTGTGGCTCAAAAGGAAAACATACAATGGTGTCACTTGTAAGCTATTAGGAGTTTAAAATGACTTATTATACCGCTGGTGTCATCTCGTTTAATAAACTATGGCATGAAAAAAGCAACTTAATGCGACCGGGCATCGGGGATGGTTTGTCCACCAGCAAAATCCGGGTTTATGCAGGAATACAATATAAAAGACCACAGTACTGAGAATAAAACCAGAGCATCGACGACAGTGTGATAGTTGGTAAAGAAAACGAAAGTTGCAATTTATTCTAGAATCTCTCAACATGCTGTGTTGTCATCACATTTCATAACTACCTCACGGTAAAACATGAAAACAACGCAAAGGGACCAGGCCTTGGGGAGAATTTGTCCACCAGAAGAATCCTACTTTATACAAGAAAGCAACATTACAGACGACAGCGTAGAAAATAACAGCGGATCAGCGACGAGAGTATGATAGATGGCTAATGGTCAGACGCACCCAATGAAATACCGCCTTTTGTCAGTTTACCTCAGTTAGGTTTTCACTCGTTAGCTTAATAGACGTTACTGGTCTGGAATTACTCAACATGCTGTGTTGTCATTACATTTAATAATCGAAATGTTCTTTAACTTGAAGATTTCTACCTTTTCATTAAACATAACCAATCGTTTAGAGTCCTGATTATGTTAAATACAAATGTCGGTACAAATCACATTGTGTGAAGGTGCCTTACCCATTGACGTTACATTTCTTTTATCTCTTTCAAGCTGTTGTTGTTGTTCCAATACTGTTTGTTGGACATTTTTAGCCATACTAGATTTACCAGAACATGTAAAATCTTTTTTCAAAGTGATGTTCAAAAGGCTTGGTCTGAAATTTTCTGTTCAACCAGTTTATATTATTTGCTTTTTCCCTACCATATAACGGGTTTGTATTCCTGCAACGATCCAGGTACTCATCATCCTGTAGCCTACGTAAGTAACTTCACTGAAGTTACTATGTGTAGTGCACCAGCTCTGGGGCTGTCATATCCTGTGACACTCAAAATTATACGATACAGGCGTAAATACAGATGCAGCCAGGAGTTAGGCACGTGATTCTACATATATACATTATCAGTGGTGGTGGACTTACTTCCGATATAACAAGGAAGTTAAAGTCATAAAGCTGATGGAAAATTTAACGCTTTAAATATACATGTACATGTAGCCCCCGGAATGCAGCTAAACAGTTTACGTATGAACCCGGTTGTAGGCTACATGTATAAGGAATCAGGAGTCCTCTTTGCAGCAATTCTGAGCACAGCAGACAATCATGGAATCTCAGGCCCTCCCAAAACGCTGGAGACAGATTCTGATTTTATTGGTCATTCTGACGGCAGTGTTTGTCCGAGGTAAGACCCATCAAGTGTAAACATGTCAAATCTAAGGCAAGAGAGAGATTGTACTCTATCTTCCTTTCTTCATCCCCTATATAACTACTCCTAGTCTCTTCAGTTCTCAACTACATATACGTTTGCTTATATATTATGTCTTAAAATTTAAGCTTATCTGAGGCTGAGGCCTGTCTGAGGTTAAGGCTTGTCTGAGGTTAAGGCCACCCTGAACTTAAGGCCTGTCTGAGGTTAAAATCGGCCTGAGGTTAAAGCCTTCTTAAGGCCTGTCTACTGGTAAGGCCTGTCTGAGGTCTGAGGTTAAGCATTGTCTGAGGTTAAGCATTGTCTGACATCATGGCATGTCCGAGATTAAAGCTTGTCTGAGGTTAGGCGTTGTCTGAGGTTAAGGCCTGCCTGAGGCTAAGGCTTGTCTCATCTTAAGGTCTGTCTGACTTAGCGCCTGTGTGAGGCTAAGCCAGTCAAAGGTTACGGCTTGTCTGAGGCTAAGGCCTGTCAGAGGTTATGGCCTATCTGAGGGTATGGCTTGTCTGAACTTAAAGTTTGTCTGAGGTTAAGGCCTGTTTGAGGTTAAGGCCTGTCTGAGGGTAAGGCTTTTCTGAGGTTATGGACTCTCTACGGTAAGGGCCTGTCAGAGGTTTAGGTTAAGGCCTTTCTGAGGGTAAGGCCTGTTTGAGGTTAAGGCTTGTCTCAGGTGAAGCCTTGTTTGAGGTCATGGCAAGTCTGTGGTTAAGGCCGGTCTGAGGTTAAGATCTGTCTGAAGTTTGTCAAGGTGTGTTGGAGATTAGGGTTTGTTTAAAATTAAGGTTTTTTCTACGGTTTAGACTTGTGTGAAGTCAGTGTGTCTAGCGAAAGTTTGCTGAAAGATTAAGTTTGTTTTAGCTCAAGGTACGTTTAAAGTTAGCGTCTGTCTCAATTTAAGGCTAGTCCTAGACTAAGAAATGTCTGAGGTTAAGGCCCGTCTGAGGTTAGGGTTTCTCTGTAGTGAATATGTGTACAAAGGATTGCCGCACGCCAAGGCTTTTCTAAAGTTAAGGTTTGTCTAAGGGACGGGTTAGAGATTTAGGTTTGTGACGATGCTTTTATCGGCGCTCGCTATTATCATCACCGACGATATGGCTGTAACATGGCCCCGACATCCTGTTTTCTCTATATCTAGCATCTGGAGTCAATATTTTCGCCTCATCGTGATAACCTCATCCTGCTCCTTCAGTCCTTCAACTCAGACCCTACATGCACATTCTGAATGGATGACGCTAGGTCGCGGTTTGTAGCAAACGCAGGGTACATAATGTACCACGTAATTCTATGCGTTCAGAACATCGGTGCATCTTTTGAAAAACATAGGGTCGTGCAAATCACAAAGCCCATGGCGCAATTGACTTGTTAAGTATACAGTCTGCTGAATACGCACAATCTTGTACATCGAGCTCTTGTACATGAGGAAAATTACCCTCAAGTCAGAGGGCAGATTTTACACCTCCGTGAGTCCTAATTGCTTAGTGTGAATTAAACACCGTTTCAATTACCCGGTGGCATTCAGGTATATATGCAGATATACGCACAACACATCGGCCATTACACGCTCTACCACAGCATGGGACCACATTTGGATGTTGATTTGCAATGCTTTCATAAGCCATATACTTGTTACATATCATGTATAATCTTTCAACTCTATATTCATTTTCTAAAGATTATTATTATTATGCTCTTGTTCTCTCTCCATGTCTACCTTTTCTACGGGATATTGTATGTCCTTACTTCATAGAATTTATTTATTGATTTGAATGGTGTTTTACGCCGTACTCAAGAATATTTCACTTTTTTCACGGCGATCAGCATCACGGTGGAAGGAAACCTGGAAAAGCCTGAGGAAAACCGACCATCATCCGCAGGTTGCTGGCAAACCTTCGCACGTACGGCCGGAGAGGAAGCCAGCATGAGCTAGACTTCAACTCTTTATGCTGCTCTCCCGCGCTAATCAACTGAGCCACGGAGGCTCCGTACTTGATATAAACATCTACGCGACCATTTATTCCCTGGCATCTTTAACATGTCCATATGACAAACTTGATGAACTGTTACACCGCATTCCTTCACAAGAACAACATGTTCGAATTCCCAGTCTGAATACAATGATCTACAAAGTCGAGAAAGGCTGTGTATATATAATAAAACTGATAACATATAAGAGAAAAGTCGTCATTACTTATCAATGATACAATTAACACAATCGAGTTTCAAAGCATGATATCCAATTCAAATTCCAAAGTTGCAAGGCGTGAATAGCGTCCAGGTCGAATACAAATATGCCATTCGAGGTCTGAGTGCGACCACTCATGAAAACTCCATGCTAATTTAATAAACATAGAATTTTATACCGCCAAAGACTCCAGGTTAAGAAGGATTAGTTACAGTTCTGACACAGATCCTCCGAGAACATAAACACTCTCCATAGATTTACTTATCCAGAGTGCCATACCCTCTGTAGAATTTCAGAGACGTGGACTTGAAGGCGTTGCACTGGACATTCGCTCGAGAAACTCTCTCTCCAACATGGCCCAATTGCCGATGTGGCGTTAAGCCATAATCCTTCATTCGTTCATTCTTTAGAAACTGCTATAAGGAGAGGCGTATATGACATATGCAGAACCTTTCGCATATAAGTGTCAAAATGCGGATAAACTGAAGTTCGGGAATACAGGTCAGCCGAGGGAGATCTTGCTCATCATCAGTCGTACATACACAAGTTGGAATAAGATGTACAATTAGGACTGACATTTGCCTATTTCATATCCAGCAAACATAGATGGAATAAGGTTGGGAATAAATTCCTATCACAATTAAACTTAAAATGAACAGGTCTGTGCACACTGCCTTTGCTCTGTCTTTACACCTGACGTAACTCGATCTGTCTTTGTAAAACTGGCCCTTAATCGCTGAGATCTCTTCTTCTAAACTATAGGTGTGCTTAGCCAGAACTGCCTTCTATGTAATATCGAGGTTGTGTATGTCAAATATTGCATTGCCGTTTTTCACCGAATTAAACACCGTTTCGATTACTCGTTGGCATTCAGGTTTATATGAAGAAGAAAACATTTCAGAACAACCAGTTTAGCGAGCGGCAGATGGAGTCGAACTCGCAACCTTATTGATCAAGGATCTTGTTTGACACCTGAGTCACTGAAGGTTCCAGTCACATTGCAGGGATGGGCACTTAATCTACACATTTAAGGTTTGGAAATGTCCCCGATGTTATCTACTCAATAAATGACTATTTAATTACAAATGGTCTGTCAGAACATCAGCAAATCTAAGCATCTGACGTTCGAATACCCGGTAAACAATGAAAGGACGTTCCATATTCGATAATTGCAAAACCTATTCCCCAAACAACCTACAGTACCAGTTCTCAAGAACTATTTAAGAAATAATTATATATACACACAGGCAAAAAAGTGCAATACAACTGCGGACTCCTTTTTCAGAAAAACGATATAATGCACAAGTAAAGAAATGAAACAAAATAATATCTGAGGCGTGTATCCATATACTTGAAGGTCCGAGTGTTAAATTCCTTGGATCTGATTTTGTCTTCTATGTTAAAATGAACTTATCTTGCGACTTGTTGTATATGCACTCCTGTCCCTATATCACTCGTGATTCTCGATTGCCATTGGTTGATCAGACGGGTTACAATGTTGACATACACTTGTCAGACCGTGCGCAGCTGAATTATTGCACAGGTTGACGTCATTTTTCTTTGTAACTCAGCATTCCATCGTGCGCTTTTGTGACGTTAAGTTCCAAGAGTCCGCTTATCCTCGCACAGTCAAACAGGCTCGTTTGGCAATATATACCACAATTTAATGAAAAATTAATATGTTAAAAATACTGCATTCTAGGTTTCATCAGGTCTATAATGGAGTATATAATATAATTAGAGCGTTTAAGATTTCTGGCGATCTGTTTTGTAGTTGTATCTAGGGTCTGCTTCTGCTTAACCAGGCGCTAGTGACATATATACATGAGGTTGATTGCATCGACATAGTAAAGTTGCATCGACGTAGCAAAGTTGTATCGACATAGTAAAGCTGCAATCAAAGTGCGAGTGAGATTCTTATGTTTGTAGTCGACAAGTTTGATATTTTAAATTCTGATGTCTAACATCGAATATCTTTCCCGTTGGCATATTGAGTGTACAGACTTGGTTGATTATAAGTATGTGATGTTTACATATGGGCTGTGCCTCGAATGTAGCGGTATAAGCATGGATGGTTTGGAGCAGGGAGAGTAAAGCCTGAAATTTTGTGTTTCCACAAAATAGGCTCCACTGTTTAATGGCTTTACAAGAAGATATTGCTCTCCTCCAGGGTGGTATAAAACTGCGCGTCGCTTTGCCAGTGAAAACGTGTGTGTTATATGTAGGTAAGTCAATGACTTACTGCGGTTCATGTGACTTAATCTTTTTAATGACACCGAAACGTTCTTCAAGAAGGTGTCACTGAATCAATGAATCTATCGATCAATCAATTAACAACTGTTTGTCAGAAGGTTGGGTCCGTTTACAAAGAGAGTGCAATTTGCGTGCTGTGTTGTCATTGGGTAACCAAAATACAGTAATCTCTTTATATTTACGGTTTCTACCTATCGGTTAAACACGACCAGTAAGTTTTGATTTTGTAAAAATACAAATTTAAATGCAATTTTGAAAGTGACCAGTGAATGAAAGATAAAAGTCTTCGTAAAAAAAATTCACGTTAGACCAGTTTATGTCAGTCGCCTTCAGAGCGTGTTTTAGCTCTACAATAGCCCAGACATTCACTATCCTGTAGACCACGTACCACTCAGTATATTAGTCATGTGTAGTGTACAACCTTTGTACACATAAAGGAATGATAATTCGTGGAGCTTATCATTATGAAGCATGGGGGCTGTCACATCGGGTGACACTATGAAAACATCATACCATGCAAGCGTAGACAGACGAAACTAGTTCACGGTTCGTAGGAAACGAGAGTTAGAGAGCAAGTGATTCCATAGCTCTGGTTTTACGTCCTATTTTGTAGTCTTTTATGCCTCATTTACGGTTCTACAGAGCACGCCACCTTCATTGAACTCACTTCGTACAGACTACCATCTCTGTAAATGTCAGCTGGTGGAGCTAAACGCCGTCATATCTGGGGCTGTCACATCTTGTCACATTAAACACCATACCATACAGGAATGAATGTAGGGATAACTGGTTGACTGTTCGTAGGCGCACGTGATTCTATACATTAGCAGCGGCAGAGGGCAGACTTTTGACATAACAAGGAAGTTAACATCACAAAACCCATGACCCATTTAATGTTTTATATACACGGACACCTGTACGAGTACATGTAGGCTCCTAAATAAGGCAGTCAGCGGGTGGGTGAGGCTGTAGATCTGTTACAACAAGGAATCAGAAGTCGTATTTACAGGAATTTTGACAGCAAACAGAATAAGACACAGTCCTCTTTACAGCAATTCTGAGGACAGCAGACAATCATGGAACCTCAGAAACCCCCAAAACGCTGGGGACAGATTCTGATTTCACTGGTCATTCTGACGGCGACATGTGTCCCGGGTGAGTGGCATCAGGTGTAAACGTGTTAGAACTGAGGCAGATTTGTTGCGTGTTTTATGTAGCGTTTTTCCCTTTTTGGTAAACGGATTTATGGCATGCTAATGCTGGCGTTGACGGTTAGATGAACATACAGATTGTTAATAGTAACATAGCACGTATTCATTGTATTCCAGAATATAAACTAACATCAGTCGATCACAGTTTTCTGCAATTCTAAAAACTAGGCCCCCAGACATATGTTATATCGACCAAGCTGGGACGAGTTGTATTGGAATACGCAAATTCAGCCATTTTTTCAACTATACGTTTTTTGGAAAGGTCGGTTTTTCAATTATACCTGTAAATGTCTCGGTATATATACTTACGGTGTGAAAATGTAGTTTACATATTAAAAAATATATTTTACTGATCTAACATCCGTTTAATAAATAGTGGCAAACCTTGGCAATTCCCATTTCCTGTAATGACCCATGTCCTCAGTACTATTTTGTCAGAGACGCCACACCAGGATTAAAACTTGTACGAGGTGAATGTTTTACTCAGGTTAATATTTATCTCAGGACAAGGTGTGTCTCATGTTAAGATCTGTGTGTAGTTAAGATTTGTCCACAGTTAAGGACAGAGTTTTTCTGAGGTTAATATGTGTCTGACGTTAAGGCCTGTCTAAAGTTAAGGTTTATGTGTGATTGTTAGAGGTTAAGACTTGTCTGATTTTAAGGTCTGTCACGCCGAATTGACGACAAGAGGGATAGCTTCGACTTTGATATTGTGAATTACCCCAATTATACCGAATGGTCCTGCATATGTAGCATTCATATCTCTGCTTTTTAATTGTGTCGTATTGTGTCGTGCTGAGTGTGATCACCACGTTGGATATATGAACAGTTGCGTTCAAAGCACTACTGAGATACGTAGTTGATTATCAACACCATATATGTTAAAATCGTACACGATTTAAATACTGACTTTATTCATCCGCCTAGAACATTCATTACGTCTGTTCGTCATTATTGAAAGCTGTTGACTGCTTCCCATTGCATGAATCTTGCATAATTTTTATTTTATATATTTTCTTAATTCCTTGGTGATCTGTTTTATTTATCGTTTTTGGAAACTCGTCTTACAATTATTGATGCCTTGGTCCTCTTCGTCGGTGCTGTTCTGGCAGAAAATAGCCATGGAGACAGGCATAAAAGTGCACTGTCTTTACTCTAGAGAGGTTTCTCTTGTTTGATCCATGATTGGTCACCTGCTGTGTGTCTTAGTTTTGTAGATGGACAGTTCAGTTATCATCGGAGCATTTGTGACTAGTTTGTAAATGATCTGTGAACTTGTTTTCATGCTCTTGATCACACCTGTATTGGACACCTGTGGACACCTGTAGAGTGGTTTGTTACTTCTCAATTGAATACAAGATTGACTTGTTTAGTGAATGCTGTTAGAATTTCTATCCAAGTGGAAATTCGCCTTCAAATCAAGTCCGTGTGTTGTAACAGACGTCAAGTATTTATACACTGCTAATGAGCCCCTGTTTGTTTACACGTGGCACAGGCCACTTGGATTTAACTTATATGCTTATTCCCTTCACATCACAGGCATGGAAGCTACTCGATGCCGTGATAGGTGCGGACCTGGAACATCATGTAGTCACGGCAAAATTCCGTATTGTCGTTGTAAGAACAAATATGCTGGTTTAAGAAGAATGCCGGGAAGCAACATGCGATTTTGTTCACGTAAGTTATCTGCATAAAATATGCTTTAATATATTCGTTTCTCTTATTAAGACTGTGTATAACCAAATGACTGTATTCCTGACATTTGTAAGAGTTTGTTTTAAAAGGAAAAAGTATAACGGTTTATTCTGCTCCTGACAATATTTATTATTTATTTCAGACAATATGCTTATATTTATTTGATTTGTTTCATTTGTGAATATTCTCAAGAATATTTCACTTATACGACGGCGGCCAGCATTATGGTGGGAGGAAACCGGGCAGAGCCCTGGGGAAACCCACCACCATCCGCAGGTTACTGGTAGACCAATATACTTATAAGCTGCAGATCAGTTTGTTTACAGGTGCATTTCAGACTTTTAGGAAATCCTTGTACCGGTATTCTTACAGTTTTGCAAGTGTGGGATAACTTTTAGAACATAAGTTGCACTTGTTAAAAAGACAGGTTTAAGAATTTATAGTTGATAGATTGATTCAACAAATTAGACCAGAGAAAAAGACTGCGGTAAAACGTGTAGTTTTTATTATTTTAGTTTATTCCCCTACAATTTAGGCTCATTCTGTGTTGTCTGCCGTATGTTTTTTCAACAGAACTATAATAAGCTTAACCTCGGTGGCAGTCATGTCTGTTTAATGAGTTTCTTTATATCGTTGCGGTAACCTACATGTTAAAATTTTCAGGAAAAAATACGTATTTTGTGAAAACAAGCGTCACAAGTGAACTTCATGTGTTATAATTAAAAGCTGTTTTTGGAGTCACCGTTCCGCACGCATGTCGCCACAGACTGTAATGACGTAATTAAGTGAGACTTCGCCTTTCCAGAAACTGTATACGCCGTGTTTTCTGTATTGCTCCTTGCCACAAATCCGTTTGATTTTTGGAATCTAACCGTCAAATCCGACATTCGTACACCAACCGTAAACCATGTAAGCTGGTCCCAAGTCGATGATCGCAATCTAGGCGTTGAAACACACCAAAATGCGCATTCCTGTTCAATAATGGCAAGACCTGTTTCAAAAATCCATTTGTAATACAATGCATAACACCAATGCGTAAAGGAATTTGTATAAATAAAGAGTAAAGCTGGTGGCATGTAAGTGATGCAGAGAGGACAGTCGCTTTTCATTGCGAGGAATTCAATTCAAACTCCTGGTCGTTTTTCGGAAATGAACCTGTCTAGTAATCCCAATGACTATCAACACACGTTGATATCATGTGGCCTTGTGATTGGATAGATTATGCTGAAGAATGTTCCTTACTGGTAAAGCTATCTTAATACCATTATGTTGAATCAGGGAGATGCGACAAAGTGGCGTGTAAACACCAAACCACATGTGAGGTGGTATTTCTACAGTGGACAAAAATCGTCGTTGGCTATTCTCTGTGCGAGTGTCCAAGTGGAACCAGATTGTCATCTAACGGACGTTGCATGGGTAAGCCTGGTCTTGTGTGCAGCAATAGTACTAAAGGCTATCAGGGGCCTACGTGGCTCAGTCGGTTAGAGCGCTTGCGAAGCGCAATGACCCAGAAGCCAAACACCAATGCGGTCGCTGTGATTTCAGGTTCAGCTCGTGCTTGCTCCCTCTCCGGCCGTGCGGGGGAAGGTTTGCCAGTAACCTGCGGATGGTTGTGGGTTTCCCCCGGGCTGTGCCCGGATTCCTCCCACCATAATTCTGGCCTCTGTCGTGTAAGTGAAATATTCTTGAGTGCGGCGTAAAACACCAATGAAATAAATAAATAAAAGTAATAAAGGCTACAACATGGGATATAGAACCCGATCAGTGACCACGGTGAAATACGGTCTCCGGTCAGTTTATTTGCTATCATCTACATTTACTACACAGTTACTTGAAAACAATGGAAAGCGACCAGGCCTTGGCCACACCTGGTCCGCCAGTATGAAGGAATACAAGAGTAAAGACTAAAGCATGGTGAGTCATGCGACAGAAGAGCGACAACAGTGTGATAGTTGGCAAATGCCCACACACATCCGGTTTGATTCCGGTCTCTTGTCAGTTTTCCTCATTCAGGGTTTTATTCTGAATGTTCATGTAAATACATAAACAGTGGAAACTTACAAGGCCCAAGTTCTCTTCGGTTTAAGCAGAATTAGGCAAAAAATGCATTGGATATTTGTTGGAAGTAATGTCACATACAATGAAATTTTGTACAAGGCCTGAAGTAATCTAAAATGAGAGAAATATACTATTTTTAAGTGTTTAACTGGTGCCAGATTGACAGATGAGGGTTAAGGGTACCGAGCCATAATAGAAAATTTTGAAAAAATAATTGATCGTCCATTAACAATTAGTTTCTGTCGCTTGCAACAGTTACTTTTGATAGAGAGAAGATTATGTCTGAAGTTCTTGAACCCCAAGATAGACCCACGGCAGGTGCATAAAAATATTAAGTGTAAATGTTTCCACATTGTTGAGCATTATTAGTGAAACGTAAGTAAGCCGGGGATGCGCAATGTCCTGTTTCTGGGAGGAGAGTTTACATGTACAACCTGACTAGAAGAACTTATCTAAATGTTATAATAACAAAATAAACTAATAATAACAAATTATAAGACAATAAGAACTTAACTATATGTTATGTACCCAATTATAACAAATTATAAGACTATAAGAACTTAACTATATGTTATGTGCCTAATAATAACAAATTATAAGACAATAAGAACTTAACTATATGTTATGTGCCTAATAATAACAAATTATAAGACTATAAGAACTTAACTATATGTTATGTGCCTAATTATAACAAATTATAAGACAATAAGAACTTAACTATATGTTATGTACCCAATTATAACAAATTATAAGACTATAAGAACTTAACTATATGTTATGTGCCTAATAATAACAAATTATAAGACAATAAGAACTTAACTATATGTTATGTGCCTAATAATAACAAATTATAAGACAATAAGAACTTAACTATATGTTATGTGCCTAATAATAACAAATTATAAGACAATAAGAACTTAACTATATGTTATGTGCCTAATAATAACAAATTATAAGACTATAAGAACTTAACTATATGTCATGTACCTAATATTAACAAATTAGAAGACTATAAGAACTTAACTATATGTCATGTGCCTAATAATAACAAATTATAAGACAATAAGAACTTAACTATATGTTATGTGCCTAATAATAACAAATTATAAGGCAATAAGAACTTAACTATATGTTATGTACCCAATTATAACAAATTTTAAGACAATAAGAACTTAACTATATGTTATGTACCCAATTATAACAAATTATAAGACTATAAGAACTTAACTATATGTTATGTACCTAATATTAACAAATTAGAAGACTATAAGAACTTAACTATATGTTATGTGCCTAATAATAACAAATTATAAGACAATAAGAACTTAACTATATGTTATGTGCCTAATAATAACAAATTATAAGACTATAAGAACTTAACTATATGTTATGTACCTAATAATAACAAATTATAAGACAATAAGAACTTAACTATATGTTATGTGCCTAATAATAACAAATTATAAGACAATAAGAACTGAACTGTATGTTATGTACCTAATAATAACAAAATAGAAGACTATAAGAACTTAACTATATATTATCTACCCAATTATAACAAATTAGAAGACTATAAGAACTTAACTATATGTTATGTACCTAATAATAACAAATTATAAGACTATAAGAACTTAACTATATGTTATGTACCCAATTACGCATAGATTGCAGTGCTCTAACGCTATGGATACAGACTTGTAACAAATCAGTCGCGCTCAACTGGGTACTTCAGTGAAAATACAATGTATATATTTTCCAAACTTACTGAAACGGACGTAACTACAAATGTTCATACCAGGAATGTAAAAGTAGTGCAAATAAACTTGTCCTTGGTGGCGTATATAGTCGGTTTTAAAGTCCGTTTTAGACTCGGGCGGCTCATACCGGAAGTCAGGGGTAAAGCATAGGGTGGATCGTGTAACGTCACAAGTAGCCAGCTAGTCAGCGTCCGCAGCTCTTCATATGCAGAACATGCTAATGACACCTATATAGATGCGGGAACGGTAAATTTTGCCTTGCAGTACACAAATATATCGAACCATATGATATTCCATTAATCTCAATGGCCATTTTTAAGGGAGATATAATTTTATAAATTGAATTCACCTTTGAGTTATTTTATCGCCTTGAAATAAAAGTGTGCGTTGGCGAAAACTGGATCCATCGGCTGACTGAGGGTTCGTACATCACTTACACTAGGACTAAAATAAAGGCTTTCAGCGCTCTACTTGGTCTGAAATGTACAATATTTAACCAGAAAAAGACCTTATTGTAACATACACTTTCTCCGAAAAGTTAATTATTTTATCTTTGGAAAGAAAAGACACTTAATTCTTCTGATTGTAACACATTTTTGTTTCCGTTTTATTCAAAGTTGAGAGTTTTAATTTTGTCAGTTTCTCGTTTCTGCACACCAAGATTTTGTGTTTTATCTTATACTTTTATGAAATGCAGTAAAATTATACATTGGAAAGACGAGCCAAACCCTATTAAGTTTTTAATTACATCAACCTCAAACATTCCGTGGCCAGTAAGAATAGGTGCACACCTTGCTCAGCCTGTGAGAAAGGAGGCTTAGAAATACCACGTCACTCGGAACCTCCAAAGAGTTCGGGCTTTCATCAATAAAGCTCAATAAACCTACCAAACTTTTATACAACTTCCATTATTCGCCTGAACACCAAAAACTGGCAGCAAAAATAAAAAATACACCCTATTACATTTTGTACATAGCTGAAATGTTAATAGGATACCAATTCCAGAACTGAGCTGAGTTGAGCCTAAAGCGTGTACTGCTAGCTTTAAGTTGTCAGATACTGGGGAAAGACATGTGTTTCCTTTGGTCTCTGTCCAGTTTCCGGTGTGAGGTAAAATCCCAATAAAACAAATTAATAATTACTATTTGTTTTCGTCAGCGAAGAAATTGATTTAAAATGCAATTATAGAGTATCTACAGTTATCAAATGCTCTTTAACGAAGTAACACGTGATGAATTTCTTTCAATTCCCCTATTAGTCTTAGTTCTTGCTTTTAAAATTCTATTTTTGATAGATTTAAACACCCTTTACTCTCATATACTACAGATGCAGCAGATGATGGATGTGGAGGGCGATGTGGACACCGGGCATCATGCATGAAAGGAGGTCGTTGTGGTTGTAGCGAGGCCTCAGATGTTATGATATCTTTTGGAGGACGATCTGTACAGTTTTGCCTGCGTGAGTTGAGGCCACAATAGATTTTACACCGATGTAAATTATTTGGTAATGTTGCTTCTCTTCAAAAGCAAGTGTTCACTGTTTTGTATATATACACAGCTTTTTGTAGCTCGATGACGATAAAGACGGAAGTGTTTACCACAGATACACATACTGTTACACGCCTAAAATTAGACACACAAATTTGTGGGTGCAAGGTACGCCTAATTGTACCTTTGCTTAACTGCTACAGTTAATGTGCACCTTACATTTTGTGTATGTTTTGTAACACAATTCCTTTCCTTTTCCCATTGAAAGAGAATATTGCCTTTGTCGTGCGGGATTTAATGTTCCAACACTCACACAGGGAATCTCTTATTTTCTTGCGTAAGTTGACATTATGCTCACATTCAGACTAAAGCCCCATTTTAAATGAGGGCACGTTTTTAACCAATGTACTTTGAAAAACGAAAAACTGCTATTCTCACCATTAGAGCATAGTGACAACCAAAACGTGGGTTTTCCTCATCCCAGCGTGGTTTAACGTCCAGGCTGAACCCAGAGCGCACATACATACAGCTCTGCCTCAGTAGAGCGCTCTTCTGAAGACAACAGACATGACACTTCACAGCGTCACATTATTCTGACACCAAGCCGACCAGTACTTAGCCTGTTTCTCACATGCTGAACGCCAAGCATGGCAGTGGCAACATTACCAATATTTCAGTCTTAGGTATGACTCCGTTGGCGCTGAATCCGTGGATCTACCGTTTTCGGCGCAGACGCTCTATCCACTGCGCCATGTTAGCCGAAGCTGTTTAATTTGTACCTGAACAGGAATACACGAGACGAAACACGTGTAAAATCATCATGGTGTGCACGACCATACTGAAACCCAGGGCCACAGTGGTTGGGCCTAAAATAGTTTACTCTCTTGTTGAAAAACAGAAACCTGTGCGACTGGAGAGGAGGCTTGTCCTGCCAACACCACGTGTAGAACAGCGCGCCAGTGGGCCTTGAAGGGAGAAGCGGTAAAGCTGTGTATGTGCTCAGCGGGGGCAAGACGGTTAACTACAGGACAGTGTGTAGGTAAGTTCTATACTTGATCAAAATTCAGCCAGAACTGCACACAATCCTTCTCATAGACCGTGTAACTTTGATGGATCGCGCCTTTTTTCTGTTTGCTTCTGAGTGGTCTGTCAACCTTGAATACAGCTCTATTAAAGAGTATTAAATTGGACAACCTTGGAAATCGAATAGAAAATGACGAACTAGCTGTTCACCCAAGTCAGTTACTTTCTCTCTGCACAGTCAAATTCCCGAGCCCACCCCGTGTTTTTTCTCATCGTGTCAGAAGTGACGTTGTACGTGAAAACTCGACGTGTGTTGTCTGATTCGCACTCAAGAATATTTCTCTTATACGACGGCGGCCAGCATTATGGTTCGAGGAAACCGGACAGATCCCAGGGTAAACCCACGACCACCCGCAGGTTACTGGCAGAATTGACATCATGGATATATACTCTACACAATCCTTCTCACGGACAGTGTAACTTTTGATGGATCGCACCTTTTTTCTGTTTACTTCTGTCCACTCATTTTTTCTTTTTCTTCTTTTGCAGTGCTGTAGTGACAACAGGACACTGTAGTGTCATTATGTTTATTTTGAGACGACGATTATCCTGTTTTTGAGTTTTTCGTCTTGAATTTTTATAATTGTAGTATCATTGTGTTTTTTGATAGGTTTTCAATTTCGTATCAGCAGTGTCATCGTGTTTTCTTTCTTGCGTTTTGTTGTGATGGTTTTGTGTAACTGAGTGTCATGTTTTCTATTTTTGCTTTGTTTTCGTATTCTTTGAATGTGAAACTCGTAAAACCCCTCCCCGATACTACAAAAGGGTCAAAAGCCGTGTGTTCCTTTGCTCTTTCGTGTATTACGTCAAATTTTTTAGATGCATGTATGCTCAGAAAAATATTAGGTAGTACACAAACTCCGCAGCTTCACAGTAGAAAACGATGTGTTTCTCTCCTGTTTGGACACTTTTGTGTAGCCCGTCAGAGTTTACCATTCTTTTTAGCTGCACTGGTAACTTTTCCGCCGTCCGTATGTCTGTCTGTCAGGCACCGTTTAAAATTTCTTTCAAAAATACCACTCTTCGCACAGTTTTTGTCCAATTTCAACGAAACTTGGTTCAAGAGTAGATCCAGGATACACCCAGATACATAATTCGTAATATCAATTTTCAATTTCGATCATCTGTTGTTCGTCTGTCTGTCTGTTCATCCAGAATATGTAAGCATTTACAAAACGTTATAACTGGATCACTTTTTTTCTCAGTTTCAACGATACTTAATACCATGTACATCAAAATACATAATTCCTAGTTTTTCATTCAGAAATTAATAGCATGTCATCGTCACAAGATGTGTAAATCGATATATCGTTGTATTCTATAGATTTATGTATGTGGTCTTAAATATACGGATCGTATGTTTATTGGATTTGACATGTAGATATCGACGAATGTGCTGAAACACCAGACATATGTGGAAAGAACTCTGTTTGTTCAAACACCGATGGCAACTACACATGCGCATGTGCGAAGGGATACAGAGAGAGCGACGGGGAAGAGGTCGGGTGCAGTCAAGGTAAGCTACTTGAATTTTTTTTTAGTTTTGAGCGACTGAAAAATGTAATGCGTTGCCTCTTACTTGATTGAAAAAAATGTAGAAATCCCCAAAGCTAAAATCGTCACGGAAGTGGCAAGGGGTGAAGAGTGCGTGTGCACTTTATTACGCACATACATAGTTAAATGTGTGATTGCATTTGTAGTCTTTGTAAACTCAAGCAGTGACGTAATATGTATCGTCACAGTGACGTACTATATGGCGTTATCTTAGGAATGTATGTTCAAGGGAGATAACTAGAATAAAAGTTTTAATAATGATCTTGCCATAAGGCCGCAAAAAGGTCAACGTTGTTTTTTCCTCGAGCCAGTATTGTGCTAATTTGCTGTGTGTCTCCTTCCCTGGAGTGTATTGGTATATATAGGTTATAATACTGTATTGAACGCCTCGATGGCCTGGTGATTAGAGCGGCCACCTCGAGGTGTGGAGATCCGAGTCGGGTCGTACCGGACTTTAAAAATGGTACCTGTTGCCGCCTCGCTCGAGAAGTTAGAGCAAAGAAACAGCACTGGTAGGCCCAGCGTCGATATGATGTGACTGGGTGGGGTGTGTTGTCTGGTGTCTACGGCATGATGTTCCATGGATAGGCCACAAGAAGACACTATAAATACGTAAAAGAAATCGTAGTTTATTTTACAATAAATTGATTTATGTATAAAAGGTTTTCTGTGTTCTCCTCCCTCCATAATACAAACCGCGTAGGTAATGGTGAAATATTCTTTAATTCGGTATTGAAAAACAATCAAATAAATAAATAAATTTTCTGTGTTCTGATTTCGTGTAAGACACTAATGAAAATTGTGTAATTTAATGGTTGCTCCAGCAAAAAATAAATAAAAAGACTAACAACAGCGGCGGATTTATTTTCCACCGCAATGTAACAGAAATCTTAGTCTCGAGCGTTCAAACCCAAATAAGAATGTCGGACTTGATACTTTAGATTCCTTAAACAAATAGATGAAACAAATGAACAAAAGTTTATCAGCAAACTTTCTTGATTCCGTAATGAATGGGATTGCAGGTGAATTTAAGCATTTTGGGAGCGTAGTAAAGTTGGTGTAGCTTAAAGAAGTTAAATCCACAAGAGAGGACAACACATAATGGTCGCTGACGTCTTCCAGGACGATTATTTCTAGGTTGATCTACAAATTCGGCACTAGGACAACTGATCTTTTAAATTCTGTACTGACAGTACATGAAATCGGTACAAGCCTAAACAGTCTAGTTACATTGAAGAACTCTTATCTTCAAGCACTTATTTTAACACAAAAGGGCGAACGAATACTGTCAATAGAACCATACAGTTGAGGAAAGAGCTTCGGAACAATACAAACATGCGAGGGCAATTATGGATTCAGCTGTACAAGTCTTCATACCTGATACTACTAGTGCGTTTCTTAATGTTTTCAGAGATGATATCGACTCTTTAGTTTCTTTATGCCTTACTGGCCCGACTTTTAAAGAGCCAAGCTCAGCAGCCCGAAGGCAATGAAGGATTCCAAGCAGAAAGTGGGTAAAGTTTATTTTGGTAATCTTTGCAATGCATTGTATATGCACATATTGAATTAATTTCATCCCGATTGATATTTTAAACCTGCTATCCAGACATCGACGAATGTGCCAAAAATCCAGGCGTATGTGGTAACAACTCTGTTTGTATGAACACCGAGGGTAGCTATACGTGCGCGTGTGCGGAGGGATACAGACAGAGAGACGGTGAAGTGATAGGGTGCAGTCAAGGTAAGTATGTATACAGCACCAGGGAGAAATAGAAATAGGCCCTTGTGCGTGGATCTCTCAACATCCCCGGCCCAGTGATCCGTCAAACACAGATCAGTCATTCATGCAAAGTGGTTGTTATGTTTGTGACGCTGCCTCAATAAAATACCATACAGCAGGTTTGATCAGTCAGTTGTCGTCTGTCACGGTTCTATTGTAACCGTTCATGTAAGATAGTAGCAGCTATTTTATTGAGGCAGCTAAATCAGACGTAGGTACGACAAAACGCAGTGATAAAAATAGTACGTTATTACCTGTTACATGTCTTAAATTACTCAAAACGCTGCGTTCTCACATTTACTAAAGCACATTTACATTTGCTATGCGACAAAATATTATGTTATATATTAATGAAATTCTTGAATTTTTTTTTCAAATTACACCAACTTCTCTGTTTCCTCATTCAGATATGTGATCGTAATGAATACTTCCAATTTTAATGGGTATACCTGTAGGTAAGAACAATTTGAGGAAGAACAAGATATTGGATAGATCGTGAAGACAGAGGCAAGTGAACGATTAAGGGTTTTGTATAATCAGTCTATCTTCATTGATTAAATCGTATTTCGTGTATGCTTTACAGATATTGATGAGTGTACTGAAAATACGGATCTATGTGGTAACACATCGGTTTGTACAAACACTCTGGGCAACTACACATGCGCGTGTGCGGAAGGATACATAACGAGAGAGGGTCAAGAGGTCGGATGCAGCGAAAGTAAGTAAATGCAAACAACAGCGGACGATAAATGTAGTTTTGTAACATAGAGCAACAGAAAACTAGTGCTTAGTTAAATCCCAAGCAAACAAATAGTTGCAACTTTCCACCATCTAATGTGCCACGTGTTTTGGTTACAGAACAATTTTAGACGGGGTAAAACTTTTGGAAAATTAGTATTGGACTTAATTATATTTTCTGTGTGTTTTCACAGTTAGTTATCATTTTGTTTACTTGACTAGTGTTTTACGCTAGTGTTTTTTCGCCGTACTCAAAAATATTTCACTTATTCCACTGAGTTATGGCGGGAGGAAACCAGGCTTGGCTCTTTTAAACCCACAGCCATCCGCAGGTTGCTGACGGACCTTACCACGTGTGACGGGAATGGAAGCCAGCGTGAGCTGGGTTTGAGCTCACAGCGATCACATCAGTGAGAAGCACATGGGTCATTACGCTGCACCAACGCGTTTAAAAAGTTTTAGAAATTTTTGACAGTTGGTGGGAGAGGAATTTTCTTATGATTCTCGAGTTGTGTGAGAAAATTTGTAAGTTTATGCTTCTTGTGTTGTGTAATCCAAGGTTTCTAGCTTGTGTTTGCGGCAAAATTATCGCTCCCATGGCAGCCGACAGTCCTTGGCCAATGACATTACAAGCTTGAACCTAAGTCACTGACTCGGCAGAAGCTTTATATCATTTCTTAGGTACCCGGTGATGGAGGTGTAGTAAGTTAGATAGCTGTTACCAGTGTGCATGAGTAAGGCTTCCTCAAATGGCCTTGCTCTAGCATTCTGACTTTCGGCAGTCACACATACACAAGCAGATTTCTGCATTTTGCGCGAGTATTAATGACATCTGAGTCTTCATTCAAACACAGCTTCTTGTCGATAACTTAGGAAAATTAACCTGAAAATCCTGAACTGAAGTGAATCCTAGCCTGTTGCCAGTCTGTTAAGTTGCAGCATTGGCAGATCTACAGGGGAGGTCAGAGAGGTCCTGAATCCCCAACACCGTCGAAGAAAAACAAATTATACATACAAATAGATAAAAATATAATAACGTGAAAAAAATTATGCTGATTAGAGAATTTGTCTTTTTTATTACGCAGTATGTATTTCGTTCAATAAAAATTTCACTTAAGATCCCCTCCCGTCTGCTCAGCCGTTGAAAAGTTCCACCAGAAGACCACATAATTTTCTTCTTTTGGAGTCATTACTTATTCAGTGTAAACTGCCATATCAGTTTACTCCATTTATTAATGTATTTATCTATGATTTTTCGGTGCAACTGTGGTTTGGGCGACCGGGAGAAACCGGAAGCAGCAGGGAGCATCTGCTTTCCGAAATCTAGGGTAGCTTGATTGGCAACTAGGAGCAAAACTCGGTTTCTGCGGCTGCGGGCAGATGGGGGCAACTGGAAGCATCTCAGAGCATCCGACCATGCGAGTCTTTTTTCAACCTAACTGACTCAGCAATTGATCATATTCTACCTTTTTGACAGTCTAAGCAAATGTGTCCACTTCCGTCAATCCGAGTGCGCTTGCGCCCGGCTAGTAAGAGTTGTTCACGATCATATGTATCCCGTTCCGCCATTCCGAGTGCGCTTGCGCCCGGCTGGTAACAGTTGTTCACGATCATTTTAAACTCGGAATCCTGACTTAAAAAACATGTACCAGTGACTTTAATCATGTCATTTTTTTGGCAAAGTGTCACTTTGATAACAGTGTACAGTGGCGGAGCTTCTGGGGCTTAAGCGGCCTCTGGATTCTCGCCTAACGTAATGGGATAGACCTGGATTCTCGCCTAACGTAATGGGATAGACCAGGATACTTGCCCAGCATAATGGGATAGACCTGGATTCTCGCCCAACATAATGGGATAGACCTGGATTCTTCCTCAACATAATGGGATAGATCTGGATACTCGCCTAACATAATGAGACAGAATTTATACTCGAAGGCACCACTTTTAATCTGTTACAACGCTTATTCACCATAGCATTTAACGGGTCTATACTCTTTAGATCCCAATCCCCAATGGCAATCTGGGGCATAAAGGACCTTTGGGGCCTACTCGGCCCCAGGACCCCTACCTAACCTGTTGGGATAGACTAATACCAGCAGTTTAAACTTTTATGTCATTTTTTCACCATGTCTGTTAACGCCTCAGTACTTTCAGGTACCAAAATGGCTGAGAACTCCTCTACGGTAATCTAGAGTCGGGAGGTTTCCGGGGCCTAGGTGGGTCCTGGGCCCTCGCCTAATTTGCTGGGACAGATTCTTCTACATAGAACCCCACTTGTGATATTCCAGAAAAGTTTATTTATCGTGATGTTTAACGACTCAGTATTCTTCCGATGCCTACTTGCAGTGCCCCCGATACAACTGAAAAATCATTTACAGTATTCTACAAACATTTTTTAACATCAACAACACATATTTTATGCACGTCTTGACACAGAAGATTAACGTCCGTGAAGACCAATGCGGGAAAATTTCGTTGGCTTCAAGGGTAGAAACTGTCGTACCACTATTGCTGAAACCATCATCGACATCGACTGTTGTTCTGTGACATATCTCTCGGTCCTCCCCTCCCCTCCCATATTTTTCCCGCTAGATCCACCCATGTGCAGCATAGGGGTAAATGATCGTTGCCTTCGGTTTTATCCCATATATGACCCGTTCAGATCATGTGAAATAATGCGCCAATTAGTCCTGAGCTCCCCAAAATATGACAACGATGAAATGTGGATCCAAATCGAATGTAGAATTGTCATTTGACAGCAGCTATCCCATCTCGGCCATGTTTACGCCTGCGTTTTGACAGCTGAAACTGTGTTGTTGTTTGCTATGTTTCATTCATTACAGCTGCAGCTGCATCTACAGCTGCGGATTCCTCCGCGTTGACGATCGGTCTAGCAGTGGGTATAGGCGGAGTGGTTCTTGTGGCCTTGATCGTCCTTGTCGTTGTTGTTCTTGTCAGGTAACTAATGGGATTCTGCGAGAATCCATGTACACTAGCTAGTAATTTAACAAATATTTGGGTACACCAGAGCCATTGTTGACCTTTAGTTTTGCAATCTCAATCGAATCAAGTCTCGTGTCTCGCGGAAATGCCTCAAGGCTATACTATCGCAATGGATTTCATGATTTCCACCATTTTCCTTGTTCGTTGATGAGGTCATGTGAACATTTGAATCAACAGTGGAATTCGTGGACTTCACACTTGGGTACTTGCCCATATAACTCAAAGTTGCCTTGCAAAAATTATAAGATTTGTGAAGTTACCAACCAAGTCAGACAAATGCATCGTGGATCAAATGTGCCTGGATGACAACCTGAACCCTTCTCCTCATACCACCTGTCAGCCTCCTGATTCCTTGGCCTGCATTGAGACCCGATTTCAACCCTCTGGAGCATGTCTGGGACATGATTGGTCGTCGTGTGCAAGCACATGATCTGGCCCAACTAGAAGTTGCATAGCTCGGGGTACGGCAGCGAATCCCATCTCAGAGTATCAGGAGGCTGACAGGTGGTATGAGGAGAAGGGTTCAGGTTGTCATCCAGGCTCACGGCGGGTACCTCGATATTGACGTAAAACGCTTTACGAGATACCAAATGACGTTTTCATTCAGTGATTTCAACACTGCTCACCACTGAAATGTACTTGTAAAGCCGTTGTTTCACATTAAACCAGCTATGATAGAAATACAAGTGTGTTGTCAATAAACACTTGGATTCCGATCAAATTGTCGTCTTTCATTAGCACCTGGTTCACAACAAGGGCCACTTGGTTCACAACAAATCACATTTTATACCCTTTTGGTATAGAAGCACACTAATCGCATGTGTACAAAATCCCCAGAGTGAAAATCAGATGAATGCTTAATTAAGTTGTTTGCGTATATTTGCCAACGTACTACTCGGTGTACTGGGAATATACTACACGAATGAAAGCAGACCTTTTCATCATTAAATATAGACGAATGTTACTTAAAAGAAAAGGCAACAGGTAATTTAAACTTACTGACTTCGGAAGAGGCAGCTGTAGCCATTTTTATGTGACTTGCTTGGTAACGTTACAGATCTTTTAATCTGGAATTCTTACGACATAACAGTTGCCCGTTAACACTAAGTATGAAGATGTATTGTCAAAATTCTTTGTTTCTTTTGGATTAGGTTAGCTTTCAGTGCTTATGTGGTCATTTTACGCTACCGTTTCCATTCCTTAATATTTCATGTTCAGAAATCTAACCAAAACTAATGTGTGTACATTCTTAATTGCAGGGCAAGAAATCGTTCTAGAGCAGGTGCCAGGGAACATATAGGACTAGACACCCAAGGGAAACGTTCTAACGTCACAGCACACGCTTACGAAAATGTCACTGATCAACAAAGCGGAGTCAACAATCCAACGTATGCAGCGTCCTCAGTACTACCGGATGGGTTAAGTGCCACCTCACACCTCCCGTTCAGCACGGCCAACCGCTGCGAGGAAGTCGACTTGCCACCGCAGGCAGAACAAGAAAATGATCCAGACACTTTGTATAGCTTGGCCGGGAATATTGAAGAGCGGATACCTAGAGGAAGTAGTAAATACAAGAATCTTTATTCGAATAACAAGCTTGCAGATAATAAAAGAAAACAACTGGCTGCGAAGAAAACTCACGTTTCAGACACTTTCCCGAGCGATTCCACATACAACGTTTTATTCAAACCCCACGTGAAACCTTCCGCTGCCGCTGACAACACCCCAGACAATTACAACACTCTTTATGACATGAACTGAAAACCGACCAATGAACGTCCAAGTGTCCTTCAGCCCGGACAGACCGGACAAGGAAGTCAACAAGGGAAGCATGACGTCGAATACGATGCAACATATAGTGCTGCGAGGCGAAGTAAAGACAAAGGAGTACCACAGAGAGGCAATGGTCAGCAGAATGGCGGTGACTATGATGAATTAAAATTGCAGAGTTTGAAAGCAGCTATTGACAATCACATATAATCGGGTATAAAACATGGGAACAGTGAAGAAGTGTCAAATATTCTATCGACACTCTGGTGTTGAAAACAATGACGTTAGTAAATTTTGACTGCTTTAGTACTTATAGATGTATTCCTTGTTGTGGAAAGCCAGTCAGAGATGACTGGGGCCATGTGTAACATATACATATTGTGTTGTGTGGCGAACATTATGTTCTGTTACAGGACTGATTATACGTATCGAGTTGTCTCGAAATATTATTGGTTTAAACATATTTTACTTAGATATGGAACAAAGTTAATCGTTTCAGGCTTATATTATTCATCCGTTTTCATATAGGAATAACATAGGGCGATGCTGGTTAAAATGATTCGAGATAGCGAGCTAGGAATGATACCAAACAGAAGAATACCAGTGTGACAGACACGAAAACTGAAAGGCGTTTGTTCAAAGATACAAAGACATTGCACACAGTGTAAAGATACCACTATCGCAGAGGAAAAAAGATAAACAAATGGCTTGTACAAGTCTCAGAGATTGGTATTCCTTACTCAAGATCAAACGTGAAGACGCTTGAATAAGTTCAATACATATATTTGAAGAATATAAACAAACAGTGCGACTTACAATATTATACAAGAACAATACATAAAATTACAAAATATATAGTTTCTAAAGGATTACAGTCCAAATCCTTGTGGAACATCTTCCAAAGGCCAATCAAGCCACGTAAATTGAATTTCACAGTTCATGAGAACTCTTGAATCGGAGGATGACAATGGCCCTCAAGTGATGAACGGTATAGTGGGTACCGCACGCCGACGATGGTTTATACCTCCCGGCCCGTCAAGGTACACTTCCCAGGGTGGGCTCGCCACGATATGGCTGAGATATGGCCGATGTGGCGTTAAGCCATAATCATTCATTCATTCCCAGGATGGACTGTTAGGCTATAGCGTCTGTACTGCTCAGCTGGCGATGGATGTTTCAATCTTCGGACTTCAAGTCACTTCCTGTGTAAACTTTGGATGGCAAATGGCACCAAAGAGACTTGAGAGATGCAACCTCCAAAATAACGTGTTTAGAAAAATAGCAAGTGGCGAAACACAACCTCACAAAATTCGAGAAACAGAAAAATGGAGTACAAAATGACGAATGTCGAATTTCGTGAAAGCCCAGTTCCAATAAATGTCGAAATGTGGCCGTAAATAAATATGACTCCGAAACTTTCTAACTTCGGTGCTCATATTTATAGACTAACGTAAAGAAAATTCTGGGTGGTTTGATCGAAAACATGTTTATAAGATGGGTACATCTTTTCAGAATGTACTCTCTATGTAAAGTGACTCTAAATTCATGAAAACAAAATTTCACTCATATAACGGCGGTCAGCATTATGATGGGAGGAAACCGGGCAGAGCCCGAGGGAAACCTACAAGCCTCCACAGGTTGCTGGCAGGCCTTTCCCACGTACAGCTGGATAGCAAACCAGTATCAGCCCGACTTGAATTCAGAGGGATTTTACTGGCAGGAGGCTCATAGGTCATTGCTATGGGCGAGTATTCTAACCATTTGGCGATGGCGGCCCCCTAGGACAAAGAACAATAAAGTATTTTTTGTTTCCTTTTTTTTTCATTTTTGTCATCACCTCACTAATGTATATATACATATATTACAATGTTATTTATAAGTGTTCGATACCAGATATTTTGTGTGTTTCTTATTCTTAATTATTTCTGAAGTCTGATATTTTAGACATGAATGCAACAGGAAGTAAACCGTACTCAACCATTATTTAGAAGTACCAGTATGAATGTGGGCTATGTTGTCTTTCGGAAGGTGTTTTTTTTTTTGCCATCACCTTACTTATATATATATATATATATATATATATATATATATATATATATATATACATGAATTGTACTTGTATTTGTGAATGTTTGGTACCAAATATTTTGTATATTTAATCTATATTATTGCTGGATTCTGACATGTAACTGTTAGTACACGGTAGTGAACATGTATTCCGCTATACCAGTATGAATCTGGGCTGTTGTATTTAACAGGTAGTTTTTCGGAGCGTATTTTTCAGTAATTCATATCTAAATGTTTGGAAACTGTCTTGCTGTAGTGGTGTACTTCAACTACTGGTCGTGTATTCTACATGTGTGTTGTCGAGGTATAATCTGAATTGGTGCTGTAGTTGCATACTCCAGCCACACTCTAGTTTTGTAGAATGGTTTTGTACCACAGTTGTATACTCAACTTTCATAACCAGGCCTCTCGCTCAAGTCCATGTGCAGTCTTATACTCTACATGCGTACAGCTGTGTATTCCAGATATGTACTACGTGACATCCTGTCTGATATGAGCACTTCCGGTCTCTAATGACATATACTTGAAGCACTGTCAGTTACAAACTTGTGAAAAGTTTAGTGCTTGTATTCACGTTATAACATTATATGATGTAGGTAAAAAAGATCCGGAAAAAAATGAAACTAAAAAAGTGCAGTTATAGTGTTATTGGTATCATTACTTTATGTGTGTTATAAATGTTTTATTTTTTACAAATGATTTCAATGGTCGATATTTGGTAAACTTTTATTGCTACTGTGGGAGAATCTTATATTTGAGTGTAGTAAAATTGATAAAGGTACAATTGTGGCTTAATTGTTTGTCTTCGCCTGTATATAGATATAAATATAAATATGAAATGAATTTTAAAAATATATATGTATTTACACAGTTATTATTGTAGTCATAATTATGATTCGCACAGATCATGCTTTACTTTTATGGACCCATACGTGGTTCAAAATTATACGTGCATCGCAACATTTACTTTAACGTACTCATTATTCAACCATGCAAACTGGCATACAGCTGTGAGCTTTCCAAGAATACATGGTAGTATGTTCTGATAGCAATAATGTTTTGTTAATTTAATTACAATTGCAAAAAAAGAAAAACGTAGATAATGAATAGAGCTATTTATAATGTGCATTTTGTCAAACGCTTTTCAAAGGGAAGTATGCAAATTTTAGTTACCACATTAAAGGGCAGACAGAAGGCAGTGACATCACGGCATAAGGGGACCATCCGACAGCAGCGATGTGACGTGCAATGGGATGTACGACTTGGTTTTGTTGATAGTTATTGTTATCTTTATCTTACATTTATGAATTGTTAGTTTTTATCTGTTTAATCATTTTGTAAATGACAGCTTTTTTTTTGTTCCGCATGTGTACCTTCTGTTTAACTGAATACAGCAAGTTTGCTTAGAAGAAACTGAACTGAAATTATTGCTAGATTCTGCCTCTTTTAATATGAGTGCACTAAATAATCCTACTAAACATGCTTTTAGCTGTGTCTGTTTGAATCGGTGCCGTGTTCTAAGAAAGGGCCTTTTGTATCACAACATTCATTCTCATTGTTTCCTGCTGGTTATTGAACTTTTGGACACTGTAAATATTAATATTAACGATATCAGTTTCCTTACTTACATGTTTCAATACTCGAATATATAACGTGAATAAACAAAATGACTTATGTAAATGTAAATATCTTTCGATTCCTTGTAAATTCCTGTACAGTAAAGCTGTTATTGTCTCGGAAGCCTTGGGCCGCCTGCACGAAGCCCTCTTACTAGCTTCTATTTACCACATCTACATTGCTTGTTGTTGTTGTAGTTACTTCCTCTTAACGCTAAGAGAGCTTCGTGCAAGTGGGCCCTGTCTAATCAGCCGATCCAGTCCGACATTTGATGATAGCCGCCCTGTTCCGAGTTAGGTATATAGAAACCCACATAACGTACCAGGCCCGTTGATTATGTAAGTATTCAGAAGATTCCGTCTGTGTAGTAGTTAAAGGAATCGGATCAGAGTCCTTCAGTCAAGTGCAATCAAAAAATCAAAGCTTATTTTCAAGAGAATAACGAGTGTTTTCTTGTCGACTCAAGACATTTACGGGTAAAAATCTTGTAAATAACTCACACGCAGCTTGCCAGATGGACCCTGGCTTGACCCTATATATGAACAATATGAGCAGGATTCCATGGCAAAGGCCGGGGTTGAACCTGCGACGCGTGAGCTTCGTGCTTACAGGTGTACCATCTTATACACTACAATGCCCTCGGGGGATTATAACAAAATGACATGACAGAGAATACGGACAAACTCATGATTCTACATTATGCGCATCGATAACTGGGTTGGTAACTGTATATGCCTCGGGGATTCCGTGGATCAATTGGTTAGCGGGGTAGCGCAGCGTAATGACCCAGAATCCTCCCATCAATGCGGTCGCTGTGAGTTCAAGAGAAGGTTTGGCGGCAACCTGAGGGTGGTCGTCGGTTTCCACCGGGCTCTGCCGTATTTGGACAAGTACAGACGGTGTATGGTGGCGAGAACTCCTAGCCTTGTACTTCAGGGCAATTACTTGGGCTCTGCCGTATTCGGGGATGCCAGAAGTGGAAAGGTCTGCCAGCAACCTGGTGATGGTGGTGGGTTTCCCCCGGGCTCTGCCCGGTTTTCTCCCACCATAATGCTGGCCACCGTTGTATAGGTGAAATATTCTTGAATACGGCGTAAAACACCAATCAAATCAAATTAAAATAAAACCGTAACTGAGATAAATTGACAAAGGCGCCGAATTCAACGGATGCGAGTGACTATTTGCCAACTGTCACATTGTTGTGATACACTTCTCTGGTATTACTCTCGATGCTGAAATTTTTTATGTTGTATTCCCGCATAAGCCAGGATACTGTTAGTGGGAAAAGCATTCCCGAGGCAAACAACGTTTTGAATTACTCCATGTTGTACTTAATTTCGCCTAAGAAAAACAAACGAGAGAGACTTGTATGGTCGTGTCGTACCATACCATTATTTAACTGAGCTGTATTTTACACTGCTTTAAGAAATATATATCATCGGTAAAGATAGTATGACATCGTCATTATAAGTGTTACACCCTAACTATTTAATCGCCCAGGCGTTTGGTTCCGCTAGAAAAATGGCAGCACGTAAACAGCCTATAGTTGTAACACGACACCTCCAGCGGATGAAGGATAGGGGAATGGCAGTGGTGTGTCTGAAATCTGTTTTCTCGTGTGCTCGTGGTGACCTATTGTAGAACTGGGTACCATATCCACAGACCACAGCACTAGGTCTACAAGTCCAGTAGATGAAGGTCAGAGTAATGGTAGTGGAGCGTTGGAAGCCCGCTACAAGTGTGTTAGTGATGAGGTAGTGAAATCAAACCGCCAGTGAGATAATTATGTTTGTAGTCGTTCAAGACATCATTAACAGGGCTGCGAAATGGAAATTTAAAGTGGATGTTATGCCTTGAATATCGACTGTCTTTATCGTATCACTGAAACTCACATCACTCCTCACATGATATTCCTTGGGGAACAAGGATGTTTTTAGACCTGGAATACCAATCTCAAACTTGACGCTTTATTTTAACCGTAATATAGCAGCACGTTTACAAGAGTGAAGCCTTTGAACCATGAAACTCTTTCACAAAACGATTTCACTCAATTTTGTTAATGAATTATTTATTTATTTATTTGATTGGTGTTTTACGCCGAACTCAAGAATATTTCACTTATACGACGGCGGCCAGCATTATGGTGGGAGGAAAGCGGGCAGAGCCCGAGTTAAACCCACCACCATCAGCATGTTGCTGGCAGACCTTTCCACTTGCGGCCGGAGAGGAAGCCAGCATGAGCTGGACTTGAATTCACAGCGACCGCATTGGTGGGAAGTTTCGGGTTATTGCGCTGCGATAGCGCGTCATTATAAATACATTTTAAATATAATTATAAGAAAGCGGAATAGGACTGTTTGTGCCACACAATTAACCCTGGCGACCAGCAAGTATCACCATTATATGTTAGACATGGGCATGACACAAACCATATAAATTACGTGTGAAAACCCTACTTGGTCCAGACCCTACAGACCAGCTAATCTGTTATTTCCGGTCAGGAAGTTTCAAGTGTGTTTGAAGTAATCCGCGTCATAAAATCGGATCCGGGTGTTTTTAATTTCAAATCGACAGTAATACAATACAGTATGATCGTTTCGGTATCAACCTGTGCCCCAAAACAATGTTTACAAATACATTTTTCGCCACTTTCATTTTCTGGAAAATAATTAATTTTTTGGTGTAATAACCGAGCAACTGATGAATACTACATCTGGAGCTAAAATTACTCAAAATTGAATTCGGGATTAGACGTCAGGATCCACCACATTAAGAGAACTGATGATTAGAGCTTAACGCCACACTGGCAATATTTCCGCCATATCGTGGCGAGCCGTCCCTTTTAATGAGGAAGAGTAAGGCGTCGTCTAAATGTATCTGCCAACATACCTATTGTGTTGTAACAATTATCGTGTCACCTGAAGCAATGAACACGGGGTCTCGAATATCAAACCCAGTGACGTTTCACATTATTAATCATTGCTATGTGAACGTCCAACACACTAATCTGTGGTTAGAGATAAATGGGTAGAAAATAGCACATGCTCTTCATATTGTACAGTACTTTAACATGATCCTCGTCTGCATCACATTTTGATCGTACAGACCTGAATTATTAAAAGTTTGTGATGTTTACAAATGGCTAGCGTCTTGTATGTGGCAATATAGACGTGGCCGGACTAATGCACCGACAGTAAAACCTGGAATACAGGCCACAATATCAACCTAATGGTCTGATGAGAAGATTTTTGGACACGGCTTTCCTCGAGGATTGGAAGAGCGGCGAGAGTCGTTTTACCCGTAAAAACGTGTGCTGTCAGTGTCTTACAGCAGTTCATGTCACCTATTTTCTGTCCCTAACACTGAAATTTATTCAGTAAGATTTCTAATCAGCCAATCAACGAAGCAAGCAGCCAGTGAAACCATAATTTCTCAGAAGCCTTCCACCGGTGCGGATACTGTGAGCTCAAGTTCACCTCATGCTGGCTTCCTCTCGGGGAGTACGTAGAAAGGTCTGCCAGCAACGTGGGGATGGTCGTGGGTTTAAGCCGGGTTCTCCCCGGTTTCCTCCCACCGTAATGCTGGCCGCCGTCGTATAGACGAAATATTCTTGAGTACGGCGTAAAACACCAATGAAATAAATAAATTAATAGTATCAATAAATAAATAAATCCCCTTCGTAATCAATTCCCCGGGAGGGCAAAAAGGGAGCAATTATAAAACTCTAATATTCATGGTAATTCTCTCAAAATGAATCTAAACACGTGAAACAGAAAACACAATCCAGTTGTTTTCAGAATCACAAGCTGACCTTTGGACACGCAAGCAATCTTTACCACTTGAATATTGAGAAATAAAACGTGCTGTATTCGAATCACAAAATACGATATAAAACAAAGCAAATGTTACTGAAGAAAGAAATCACACAATCAAATGGTCATACCAATGCGAATCAATGGAATGAGTTTGGTTTCCTGGCGCTCAATCTTTGCAAGCTAATGGTAATATTCCACGATTCGAAATAATTACCGTGAGCTGTATTCTAATCACAACACGGCCGAGAAGAAAGTAAAGTAACACGCTGTGAAGAGAGTGCAGGGTGCAGTTCGTGTTAAAACCCAGCTTTTCAACGTCATATTTCGTCCCTTTAGGATGGGAGCTTTGTGCCGACTTACGTGAATCTCGTGTCTGAAAGAAGTAGTGTAATCCGTATGCTTTCTGAACACCGCGAGACTTGCCTACTACGAGATTCTCCGAGATCATGCTCTGGACCTGATAGACACTATTCCCCCAAAATGTCGGGGAATGGTAAGGCCGCGTATGTTTTACTTCTAGGTAGTGGCACTCAGCGTGCTACGTATTCTGCATTATGAAATTTTCTCAGCCAAGTGATAAAAAATCAATGTAATTAAACAAGTTACACAATGCGCCGAATAGCTGAGAAAAGTCGAGCTGAAACGCAGTATTTTTTACAGTCATGTAATTGTATAATTTAGAGTGCATATTCTCTGCAGTGAAGACAACCTTGATTGCAGAAAGTGGACAACCAGATGTTTCCCGCTATATCCCCTTCACAATTAGAGCGTATTGCGTGATTTGAACGTAGAAACAAACCAATGAAATTTCATGACCATATTCAGCCCTGGTCAGGCTTCCTACCGTAATTGGACATGTACACAGTTACGGTACAGCATATAGCACAGCAAGACAAATCTGAGCCAGCGGCACTGTAGTTTTCCTTTGAAGCAACGCCAGGATAACATTCATACTGAATACTGGGCTGACCTGTTTCCTCTCACCAATATGCTGGTCTATGAAATGTATATGAAAAACACCGCACAATCAAATTCTTCTGAGCAATCTCTGCTAATGACTACAAATCAGATTTCCCTGACAGTGACGATTACACACTTCTAACCTAATCAACGATGTGCAAGCATTCAAAACATCTGTGAGTACATTATAGCCGTAGAATCTATCCTGTTCGTTTAATGTATTCCTGGTCGTACGTGGGAAGGTCCGCCAGCAACCTGCGGGTGGTTGTGGGTTTCCGCCCATCATTATGCTGGCCGTCGTCGTATAGATGAAATATTCTTGATTACGGCATAAAACACCGACCAAATAAATAAGTAAATAATTTATTTCTGCTTAAGGATTTTAACATATACGATGGTGTTAAATTTTATGCCCGGAAGAATACTGAGTGGCCACTTTTGACAACTTTCTAACAAAAATTCCCAGGTATGACGTACAGACATGCTCACTACATTGGTGGAAGACAAGTGGTTTGCAATGAAAGTTAGCCTGCACATACCACAACACTGGCACCTGCAATCGTTTATCGCCTCCGGGTTCAGTGAGAAAGGTGCTCCAGAACCTTTTCTTTTGTATGTGTATGTACATAACAGGATTTAGTCTGGCAGGAGATGATTGCTGGTCCCTGGTATAAGTTGTGATCAAGTGGTTACAAGAAGAGTAGTTGATGATGAGCTGATAAACTCCGTGAATACATGGAGAAAGTGCTGCCGTTTGAACGCACTCTGTAGTCAGCAGACCTACCGTTATAAAACACTACACAGTACAGAAAATAAAACCAAAAGAGACGGCGTGAGAGATGACAAATTGTCACACGTAATTTGGATGGTACAGACCTGCATAATTATAAGTTTGTGATGTTTACATACGACGTACGTCTTGTGTGTGGCAATGTAGGCTGGGGTGAAGTGAGGCATGGACAGTAAAACCTGGAATACAGGCCACAATACCAGCCTAATTGTCAAACTTGCAGATTTTTTCACATTGCTTTCTACCAGTATTGTACGAACGTTGGGAGTCGTTTTACCTGTGAAAACGTGTGCGGGTCAGTTAGCGTAAAAGACGATAAATCGTCAGAAGTAAGCAATGAAACACGACCTCTGGACAACTTATCCCGTGTGACTGGTTTCATCCCGTCTGTTGGTGTAAATGTTTTAATATTTGTACCTTATGCCTTTCCTGCCATTGTGGCTCAAAAGGAAAACATACAATGGTGTCACTTGTAAGCTATTAGGAGTTTAAAATGACTTATTATACCGCTGTTGTCATCTCGTTTAATAAACTATGGCATGAAAAAAGCAACTTAATGCGACCGGGCATCGGGGATGGTTTGTCCACCAGCAAAATCCGGGTTTATGCAGGAATACAATATAAAAGACCACAGTACTGAGAATAAAACCAGAGCATCGACGACAGTGGGATAGTTGGTAAAGAAAACGAAAGTTGCAATTTATTCTAGAATCTCTCAACCTGCTGTATTGTCATCACATTTCTTAACTACCTCAGAGTAAAACATGAAAACAACGCAAAGGGACCAGGCCTTGGGGAGAATTTGTCCACCAGAAGAATCCTACTTTATACAAGAAAGCAACATTACAGACGACAGCGTAGAAAATAACAGCGGATCAGCGACGAGAGTATGATAGATGGCTAATGGTCAGACGCACCCAATGAAATACCGCCTTTTGTCAGTTTACCTCAGTTAGGTTTTCACTCGTTAGCTTAATAGACGTTACTGGTCTGGAATTACTCAACATGCTGTGTTGTCATTACATTTAATAATCGAAATGTTCTTTAACTTGAAGATTTCTACCTTTTCATTAAACATAACCAATCGTTTAGAGTCCTGATTATGTTAAATACAAATGTCGGTACAAATCACATTGTGTGAAGGTGCCTTACCCATTGACGTTACATTTCTTTTATCTCTTTCAAGCTGTTGTTGTTGTTCCAATACTGTTTGTTGGACATTTTTAGCCATACTAGATTTACCAGAACATGTAAAATCTTTTTTCAAAGTGATGTTCAAAAGGCTTGGTCTGAAATTTTCTGTTCAACCAGTTTATATTATTTGCTTTTTCCCTACCATAGAACGGGTTTGTATTCCTGCAACGATCCAGGTAGTCATCATCCTGTAGCCTACGTAAGTAACTTCACTGAAGTTACTATGTGTAGTGCACCAGCTCTGGGGCTGTCATATCCTGTGACACTAAACATTATACGATACAGGCGTAAATACAGATGCAGCCAGGAGTTAGGCACGTGATTCTACATATATACATTATCAGTGGTGGTGGACTTACTTCCGATATAAGAAGGAAGTTAAAGTCATAAAGCTGATGGAAAATTTAACGCTTTAAATATACATGTACATGTAGCCCCTGGAATGCAGCTAAACAGTTCACGTATGAACCCGGTTGTAGGCCTACATGTATAAGGAATCAGGAGTCCTCTTTGCAGCAATTCTGAGCACAGCAGACAATCATGGAATCTCAGGCCCTCCCAAAACGCTGGAGACAGATTCTGATTTTATTGGTCATTCTGACGGCAGTGTTTGTCCGAGGTAAGACCCATCAAGTGTAAACATGTCAAATCTAAGGCAAGAGAGAGATTGTACTGTATCTTCCTTTCTTCATCCCCTATATAACTATTCCTAGTCTCTTCAGTTCTCAACTACATATACGTTTGCTTATATATTATGTCTTAAAATTTAAGCTTATCTGAGGCTGAGGCCTGTCTGAGCTTAAGGCTTGTCTGAGGTTAAGGCCACCCTGAACTTAAGGCCTGTCTGAGGTTAAAATCGGTTTGAGGTTAAAGCCTTCTTAAGGCCTGTCTTCTGGTAAGGCCTGTCTGAGGTCTGAGGTTAAGCATTGTCTGAGGTTAAGCATTGTCTGAGATCATGGCATGTCCGAGATTAAAGCTTGTCTGAGGTTAGGCGTTGTCTGAGGTTAAGGCCTGCCTGAGGCTAAGGCTTGTCTCATCTTAAGGTCTGTCTGACTTAGCGCCTGTGTGAGGCTAAGCCAGTCAAAGGTTATGGCTTGTCTGAGGCTAAGGCCTGTCAGAGGTTATGGCCTATCTGAGGGTATGGCTTGTCTGAACTTAAAGCTTGTCTGAGGTTAAGGCCTGTTTGAGGTTAAGGCCTGTCTGAGGGTAAGGCTTTTCTGAGGTTATGGACTCTCTACGGTAAGGGCCTGTCAGAGGTTTAGGTTAAGGCCTTTCTGAGGGTAAGGCCTGTTTGAGGTTAAGGCTTGTCTCAGGTGAAGCCTTGTTTGAGGTCATGGCAAGTCTGTGCTTAAGGCCGGTCTGAGGTTAAGATCTGTCTGAAGTTTGTCAAGGTGTGTTGGAGATTAGGGTTTGTTTAAAATTAAAGTTTTTTCTACGGTTTAGACTTGTGTGAAGTCAGTGTGTCTAGCGAAAGTTTGCTGAAAGATTAAGTTTGTTTTAGCTCAAGGTACGTTTAAAGTTAGCGTCTGTCTCAATTTAAGGCTAGTCCTAGACTAAGAAATGTCTGAGGTTAAGGCCCGTCTGAGTTTAGGGTTTCTCTGTAGTGAATATGTGTACAAAGGATTGCCGCAAGCCAAGGCTTTTCTAAAGTTAAGGTTTGTCTAAGGGATGGGTTAGAGATTTAGGTTTGTGACGATGCTTTTATCGGCGCTCGCTATTATCATCACCGACGATATGGCTGTAACATGGCCCCAACATCCTGTTTTCTCTACATCTGGCATCTGGAGCCAATATTTTCGCCTCATCGTGATAACCTCATCCTGCTCCTTCAGTCGTTCAACTCAGACCCTACATGCACATTCTGAATGGATGACGCTAGGTCGCGGTTTGTAGCAAACGCAGGGTACATAATGTACCACGTAATTCTATGCGTTCAGAACATCGGTGCATCTTTTGAAAAACATAGGGTCGTGCAAATCACAAAGCCCATGGCGCAATTGACTTGTTAAGTATACAGTCTGCTGAATACGCACAATCTTGTACATCGAGCTCTTGTACATGAGGAAAATTACCCTCAAGTCAGAGGGCAGATTTTACACCTCCGTGAGCTCTAATTGCTTAGTGTGAATTAAACACCGTTTCAATTACCCGGTGGCATTCAGGTATATATGCAGATGTACGCACAACACATCGGCCATAACACGCTCTACCACAGCATGGGACCACATTTGGATAGTGATTTGCAATGCTTTCATAAGCCATATACTTGTTACATATCATGTATAATCTTTCAACTCTATATTCATTTTCTAAAGATTATTATTATTATGCTCTTGTTCTCTCTCCATGTATACCTTTTCTACGGGATATTGTATGTCCTTACTTCATAGAATTTATTTATTGATTTGAATGGTGTTTTACGCCGTACTCAAGAATATTTCACTTTTACGACGGCGATCAGCATCACGGTGGAAGGAAACCTGGAAAAGCCTGAGGAAAACCGACCATCATCCGCAGGTTGCTGGCAAACCTTCGCACGTACGGCCGGAGAGGAAGCCAGCATGAGCTAGACTTCAACTCTTTATGCTGCTCTACCGCGCTAATCAACTGAGCCACGGAGGTCCCGTACTTAATATAAACACCTAGGCGACTATTTATTCCCTGGTATCTTTAACATGTCCATATGTCAAGCTTGATGAACTGTTATACCGCATTCCTTCACAAGAACAACATGTTCGAATTCCCAGTCGGAATACAATGATCTACAAAATCGAGAAAGGCTGTGTATATATAATAAAACTGATAACATATAAGAGAGAAGTCGTCATTACTTATCAATGATACAATTAACACAATCGACTTTCAAAGCATGATATCCAATTCAAATTCCAAAGTTGCAAGGCGTGAATAGCGTCCAGGTCGAATACAAATATGCCATTCGAGGTCTGATTGGGACCACTCATGAAAGCTCCATGCTAATTTAATAAACATAGAATTTTATACCGCCAAAGACTCCAGGTTAAGAAGGACTAGCTACAGTTCTGACACAGATCCTCCGAGAAGATAAACACTCTCCATAGATTTACTTATCCAGAGTGCCATACCCTCTGTAGAATTTCAGAGACGTGGACTTGAAGGCGTTGCACTGGACATTCGCTCGAGAAACTCTCTCTCCAACATGGCCCAGTTGCCGATGTGGCGTTAAGCCATAATCCTTCATTCGTTCATTCTTTAGAAACTGCTATAAGGAGAGGCGTATATGACATATGCAGAACCTTTCGCATATAAGTGTCAAAATGCGGATAAACTGAAATTCGGGAATACAGGTCAGCCGAGGGAGATCTTGCTCATCATCAATCGTACATACACAAGTTGGAATAAGGTGTACAATTAGGACTGACATTTGCCTATTTCATATAAAGCACAGATAGATGAGATAAGGCTGGGAATGAATTCCCATCACAATTAAGTTTTAAATTAACAGGTCTGTGCACACTGCCTTTGCTCTGTCTTTACACCTGACGTAACTCGATCTGTCTGTAAAACTGGCCCTAAATCGCTGAGATCTCTTCTTCTAAACTATAGGTGGGCTTAGCCAGAACCGCCTTCAATGTAATATCGAGGTTGTGTATGTGGAATACATTTAAATAAGGCGTAAAGCTTCCACGGTATCACACAGAGAAAAAAACAATGGATGTATATGGAATGATAGATTCACTTTTCGAGAGCGTCTTCTGTATGACTATGCTACTTTCGAAGTTTTCGCCTTTGTTATTAAATATGTATATGTAATTGCTCATGTGCAACTACGTGATGTTTTCAGACAAATAGATCCTTCTTTTTCAAAACAGATTCTCCTTCTTCTGCTTTGCGCAATGACACAGGACTTGTATTTACTTATTTTATTGGCAGCTTGTTTTACTTAAGTTATCCGTTCTCTCCATATGTCAGGCATGGAAGCTATGGGGTGCGGAAGAAGATGCGGAAAAGGGACAACTTGTTCGGAAGGACAGTGTCAATGTAAAACTAGACATTATGGCCTCCGCACTGTTCCAGGAAGCAATGTGAAATTTTGCTCGCGTAAGTTATCAACATTAAAACAGTTTTAATTGCCATAACTTAAAATTCTGTAACCAGTTATAACGAAATTTGAGAGCGGCACGTCGATGTCATTTTGCGATCGACATTTGACATAAGGCTATACAATTCCAAAAGCACAAAGCATGTGCCAAAAATCTTATCTTCTTTTGGCAGGGTTGATGTTTTGCTTCCTAAAATGTTAATTGCATATTCTTCTGGCAGGTGCGAAATTGTGGGGAATCCAATCTGATTGTCTATAGATAAGAACAGCATGTATTGTTGTGAGATAAGAGTAGAAAGAGCTTTGGTAATATGCTCAGCTGTACCTTGCAAGCTCAGAAACACAGAGAATCATGTACACAGATACAGATTTTTGTACCTCCCACGATATGTTCAGCGCATCCACTCCACACCAGTGTTTGTAGCGATGGGCATCCCAGCCTGGACGAACAGATATTTTGGCCAAAGTAGATGTACGCTATTGGTACGAGAAAGTCATCTTAATAACGTCGTGTTGAAACAGGCCAGTGTGCGACTGACGCTCTCTTGTGCCCCGCGAAAACAACATGCAAGGAGGTAATCGTAGAGGGCGACGTGTTGACGCTTCTGTGTGAGTGTTCAGCTAGAAGCAGATTGTCATCTACAGGAGAATGTCAAGGTGAGAGCTTTTCTGTGGGGCCTGAGCCGATGCTAATGAGTTGTCTTTATCAAAGCATTAAGAGGCATGAATATCTAACCAGTGTTCGTTTCTACGTCCAGAGTCATCGAAACAATTTTTCCACACTACTTTATGTTTGAGTGCCTGTTTATTCAACAGCGGCAATACTAAATAGTCCGCGGGTCTCCCAGTGTGTACCAAGTATAATAATACTATAATGCAGGGGACGTCACATACAAGGAGAGTTGTTACAAGCAGTGAAGTAATCGAAAATGTGACAAATATTAAATCAAGTTGTTCAGCTGAAGTCAGGTTGTTATGAGTAAGAAAATGTGAATCTAGGCGTCGAAAATCACATTAGCCGAATTCAACAAAATTGGACGATTAGAGTGAATAAATTTGAGTCAATCACATATATAAAAGGCTATAGCAAGGAGAGTAAACCCAGAGCAGTTGGACAGTTGAAACATGATCATTTCACAACCGGTGAAAATGCGGCCTCCTGTCAATTTACCTGAGTTAGGGTTTTATTGCCAGACTTCTCCTTAGAAACCTGTAGTCACACTCTCCTTAAATTTACTTAAATATTTGTTTTGTTTGATATCTATTTTACGCCGGTCTCAAAAATATTTCAGTGATAGGATGATGGCCATCATTGTGGTGGAAAGAAACCGGGCTCACCCTCATCTAATAATTCTACTTACTCTGCTTACGGTAAATTCCACTTCGAGGGCGTTACCGCGGCATTAAACATATTTATAAAGGAGGGTTCTAGAGATTCTGGACTCTCCGTCCATTTTAACGTGGAAGGAACGTGTACCCATTGTAAAATTTAAGACGCTTAGAGTGAAGCCGTTTAATGGAAAATCTTAGGGACACTAGTTTTGTGGTAATAACTTTGGACGTTGATTGAAAACAGCGCCACATATTCTAAGACCATATGTGGGACTCGGCGATGTGGTGATATCAGAGTCAGGATAATTCACAAAGGAAGAACTGAAACCATTGCTCTTGTCTTAAAGTTAATGTGATAGGGAACCATTATCGTCTTTGTACTGACACAAATCCCGATGTGATGTACCCTCGAGGGAGTGTGTACTTCATTTTAAATCTAAAATCTAAAGTCTGTACTCAAACTTTACTTAAATCTCTTTAAATATTTATCTTATTCGATGTGTGTTTTGCGCTCAAGAATATTTCAGTTATACGATGCGCCCATCACTGTGGTGGAAAGAAACAGGGCAGAGGTTCACCCTCCTCTAATAATTCTACTTACCATGCTTACGGTAAATTCCACTTCTCAGGTGTTACAAAGGATACCTGTAGTGAGTGGTGTGGAGAAGGAACGTCTTGTGTTCAGGGAAAATCTTGTGGATGTCAGCCGGGATTTCACGGTCCGATTGCCCAACCAGGAATCCCTCGACTGTTTTGTTTGAGTAAGTTTACAGTACAAATAGATCTGCAAGCAGTTTCATGGCTTTCAAGTAGCCGTTACACAGGGCGTTTCGCTAATTACTTTCAAGACATCAGTCATAATTATTTTCAAGACATCACCATGTTTATAGCAGTAGTTACACAAGCCCAGTTATACAGATAGGAAATACAGGGGGTGTAACTGTTGTTTGCGTGAAGGCGTTTGAATGAGTTGGAGAATTTTACACCTCCTACCCGCGGTTTTACACAAATGGCAAGTTACAAAAGAACATATCAGTTTTAAAACTTGTAGTATTTAGGCAAGACAGAGTGTAACTCAGTGGCAGCTATTGTTTCTGTTATCCTCTTCTTTCAATAAAACAAAGGACTGTGGCTGTGAAGAACAAAACCAGAACAGCTAGAGCACATAGTCGATAAATGGTTACTCGTAACAGGTGAAAATCGGCCCACTGGTCAAGGCTTTGCTTTAACATTTCAACTGACTCAAACAGAACCAGGTGGAAAAATGTTTCTCGGCTTTTTATTGCGTATGTGATTTGTTTGAAACCATCTGCATGCTGATTAACCTGTATCTAATTATTGGTAACTCAACAAATGACATTTATTATGTATCGGAATCAACGCACTGGCAAAACATTGTAGGCCAGGATGATCTGTAATTGCATATCGAGTTTCAGTTCAGTCCCATTAGTTGTTTTGGAGAAACCGGAAAACCTCGTTTGCCCAAGACCTTGGCAGCGAAAAGGTCACACGTTTAACAGGTTTTATATGTATTCACGGAAAGTTGTTGATCTAAGGAGATCTGATATCTTGTTAAGGTAACCAAAGAATGAGATCTGATTTCACCAGATAAACATCTGTCTGTACATGAGGTGAAATTCGTGTAAAATCGTCATGCATTTTGTTAAGCATGTACATGAGCTTATTTCTAATTCCATTGTATAAACGTACTTGTTTTCTAACAGAAAGTTGTGCGTGGGGAAAGGAGAGATGTCCTGCCAATACCGCGTGTAGAACCCTGCAATTCTCGGACGGATCAAGAGACGTGTGTGATTGCTCAGCCGGGACAGAACGATCTTCTACAGGAAAATGTCTAAGTGGGTTTTTTCTGTATCACGTATGTCTTACGTCTCTGAAGAAAACCTCCCGAGGCTCATCTTTGCAAAGCGTCAATCTTCTCACAACCAGCTGACTAATCGAGGACGGAGCTTTAACCGTGCCAACAGATCACTTAACCATACACACCAAGGGAGATAACTTTCGTTACCTCCGATAATGTCTCACTTTGACAGAACTAAAGCACATACCATTTCTCCCTTGAAATCACAAAGGGTTTTTATTTAAAATACGCCAGGTTACCGTCAAAGTGGACTTAAACCACTGGCCTCTAAGACTTCAAATTGTTTCCTTTCTGTGTGTGCGATAGCAAATATAATAAGAACAGGTTATGTCTGTTCTGAGCATACAGCATAACTACTTATGCGACGTAGTCTTTCAAACTCACTTTCCAATATCATTCATTCATTCAACACATTTTTGTTTAATTCCCTTTAACATAATTTTGTTGCACTTTATTTCTGAGTCTGTCAGTCGGTTGTGTTTTCCTTGTGCATTTGTGGTTTCAATTCGGTTTTTTCACATGTAGGCTAATGTAGAAATAATATTTAACAGTGTATCTCTGCTAAACGCTTATGCATTATTACTTATAACCCTTCATGGACAGTGTCAAAAATCTGACGGCCCTGGATATATATTTCCAGTTTAGTGACCGTGTATATGTAAATGTCAACACTATACACATGTAATACCTGCGATGATACACTTTCTGTTTTACTCCGATTTAACCTAGCTCAATACCATCGGACATTCACCTTTCGGCAAAAGGTTTGACTCACAACATTGACCTTAAATGCCTCTTTCCACACTTCTGCCTGGCGTCTGGACTAGGGCAAATTTATTTCATTTGTCTTTTACGTCGTGCGCAAGAATATTTCAATTATACGACTGTACTCAGCATTATGGTGCGAGGAAATCAGCCCAGGAGAAACCCGCGATCTGCCGCACATTGCTGGCAGGCCTTACAACGTACATGTACGAATGCAAATACTATCCCACGGACAAAACGTCCTGGATTCCGACTGGTTACATGTATATACACACACCAGTGTAGCGGACAGGTGATCTCCATACAGGCCTAAGTACACTTCTGTCATAAAACTGACGGATTTCGGAATGAGATATCATGAAACCAAATTATAACTCCATTTATTTTCGGATGTGGTAGAATTTGATATGTAATTTCTTACAAAATTTTTGCCCGTGCTAATCATATACTAGTACTTTAACAGTGTGTTTTAGTTTTTCTAGACATTAACGGTTGTTTTCCGATTAAAAAGCTTATAGCCAATGCCATATCACGGACTGTGCAGTGTTGCCTGACGGAGAGGCTCTGTGTCCTGACTGAGATATTTTTATTACACTTCTCCACTGGCTAAGGATAAACTGACTGATGGACGGCACGCCAGCCAATTTATTCCTGGCTGTCTGATAGCTAACACTACGCAGTGCATGTTATGAATTAGGCGGTACAGAGAAAATCGCTAATATCTGCACAAGTCATGTTGATGTATTAAAATAAATAGTGTAAATGAATTCTCGAGAATGGTCTGAAAATTTACAAGTCAAATTCGTGAACATCCGATATTAAATGAAGGAGTTATGATTAGTTATGTCCTCAGCCCGAATGCAGTGGCAGTGTGCGTAGTCTTGTACAGGGATCAAGTATCACGTTTACTGCTTTGTAGGCCTACAGCGAGTCCGCATCAAGGCAGTTTGGTCCGTGAGACAACCGTTTAACGATGCCCTTGTGGAATTATAAAGAATATAAACATATTTTTCTACAATAGCCCATGTTGGAATAAAATTAATTAAAACTCCAACTTTACAGGAAGAGTGGAGTCCGTGGCTCGGTTGGCGAGGGCGCTAGCGCAGTGTAATGACCCAAAAACCTCTCACCAATGCAATCGCTGTGAGTTTAAGCCCAGCTCAAGCTGGCTTCCACTCCGGTCGTATGTGGGAAGGTCTGCCAGAAACCTGCGGGCGGTGGTAGGCTTTCACCGGGCTTTGCCCGGTTTCCTCCCAACATAATCCTGGCCGACGTGGTATAAGTTTTTTTAAAACAAAATTTTGAAGAAAAAAATCACGTGGCTATAATGTATGGTAGAACACAGCTCACACGGAAAAGAAAACTTTTTGAAGGTCTACGGACCATTGTCTTCCGCAAATACGAGAATGATATTTTTATCTTACAGCATTGAAAATCTGGCGTGTTTTAAAAAAAAACATTTGACGTGCTTGACGCTCGACGGTGATATGCCCTTTCGGCTCACTGGGAAAATGACCTCCCTTGTTTTGTGTAACTGTGATTGGCGAGGCTATGGATGCGGTTAACTCTCTGCTGTCGATCGGTCAGCTGGGCAGGCATAGCCATCGATCGGTGAATTAGTTCACAGACCTAAATCCAGTTTACACTCGTAGTGGTTGCGGAAAATTTCAGTAATTTTGAAAGTCCATGGTTCTCTCCGGCCATACTTGTCTCCTTGACCCTTAAATTTGACGGTCATCACACTAGTGAAACATTCTTCACTACGGAGTTAAATATAAATATAACTACAACACAGAATAGCAAAACTAGAGTAGCCACTGCGATAGTTAACAAATTAATTCCGCGTAGCTGGTGAAAAGCGCCCTCTTGTTTTTATCTCAGGTATAGGGCTTTATTCAGATTGTTCTTACAGTGTAACACTACACTTACAAAAAGTAAGCTGATCCCACCTGGAAAAGTCAGTCGCTGTGCTGGGGCTGTTGCCTTTTTGGCTTCATGGAAAGAAACTGCAGTCTTGTTGGGAGTACATATCTTATCTACCACTCAGTTCTGCCTGATTTACTATATTTTGCTACCTGTTCCATGTGTGCCATAACCTGTAGATACATGCTAACGCCGTCCATGTTGCTCCGATCATTGTTAATCCAACCTGTTCCCTATATCTCGTAAACCATGGGGGTCCCACTGGGATCTGTCCACTTTTATCGAGTAATAAACGTAACTGCCGGTAGGGTTATGTAGTGATCATAGATGTTTGAAATGTTTTTCAACCCAGTTAAACGAAGTGAGTTTTCTTCCGTGTTTTCTTGTGTCTTACTGAAGGTTTAATTTTTGCAATTCTTCTTTTGGTAAATTAAATCCCACAGATGCAACAGCTGATGAATGTGGAGGACGATGTGGACACAGGGCGTCATGTTCAGAAGGTCGTTGTGGTTGTAACGAAGAATCGGATCTTTACATATATTATAAAGAAAGCTCTTTTGGGTTCTGCCGGCGTGAGTTAAAATCATGTATTGTGTTGATACCAACATCACTAATAAACAATAATGCTACTTCTTTTTAGAAATAAGGCAATTTTGTTCTGTTTGGTACGCACGTGTTTCTGTAGCTCGGTATGTAGACAAATATGTGTAAAACAGATACGTCACTTGATACACTTTTATAGCGCAGGTACACTAATTTCTGTACGCATGGTACACCTAACTGTGTCTTTGCAAATTTGCTGCAATCAATGTGTACTACACACAGTATGTGTGTTTTGTACACAGTTGCCTCTTCTCTTTTTATAAAACAGAGACGTGTTCGAATGAAGGGGATGTTTGTCCTGACAACACCACGTGCAGAAGGGTGAAATTCTCGGGCAGCAGAGAGGTAAACCTATGCATTTGCTCAGCCGGGGCAAGACGGTCAGCTACAGGACAATGTCTAGGTCAGGTATACTTTACATCACATGAGCACATATGTCTTACGCTTGTCGTGGGGTTCGTGTCGCTAAAGTGTCCCTCTCAACACAGGCGATCTTTCCTTATCGATAAGCTCATACTGTTAAATCCAGATTACCCTGGCAGTGGCTGCGGTTTAAAGGTGAACTGTCCCAGTTCTATTTTTAACTTTACTTAAATGAATGATATAGCTGTGATATAAGAAGAATTAAATGAACAAAAAATGCATCTGATGAGTATTTACACTCGTAGAAAATAGAAATAGATTTAACACCGAAAATTCCGAGAAAAAATCGCACATAGGTTGTCTGCCATTAAATGGCGCCAAACACGCCTGACGTAATTGTGGCATTTCCGGTTTTGAGGAACAGTGTTTTTAGCCTGTATACCACATCAAAAAACGTCTCCTCAGAATGGCTACAGCTTAATTTAAATTGCCTGTATTGTGCGAAGTGGTCACGTCGCATGGCAATTATACATTTTAGTCCCATGGAAGGGCTCGACAGGAAGACATGAATACTAATTCAGTCCTAATTGCGTTTGTGATAAGCAGTGTTGATTGCTGCACAAAACAGAATACCGCCACTATGACGTTGTACACGAGGGGACATCAAGGGCAGGCAAGAGTATAAATAATACCAAGCTACTCTAAACTCTCTAAGCCTATCGGTCTTAACTTTCAAAACATCGGGAGAGTTTTATTCTTTAAATCACTTCGATTCTGTGATTCAGACACCGCTATCACAGTTCACCTTTGAAGTTAGGAAGTTTGTCACTTATTTTATTGTGGAACTAAACGTATGGCTGAAGATTGTCCACGTGGTGTTAAGCTGTTATTGTTCACACATTTTCTTAGCCTTCACTCGAACGTTTAATTTTAAGTAAATAAGTACATTGTATATATATTTGCCGTTTTGTATCTTTCAGAAAAATGAAGCAACACTAATATTTGCACAGGGCTTTTTCTACAACAGTATAAAAAACTAAAAAACTAAAAAAACAAGACAAACATACAAGAAGAATTATGGATTTAGTTGTAAAACTTTTTAGATCTGATTGCACTCTTGTGTCCTTTGAGAGACATTATACCATTATTTCATTATACCATTACTGGCTCGTCGTTTGAAGACCCAGGCTTAGCAACTGACAAAAGCAATGAACGATTAGGCAGAAAAAAGGGTTATATGGGTCAGGTATTTTATATGTCCCACGTTCATTGATTTAATCATACCACGCTTGTATTTTAAACGTACTATGCAGACATCGACGAATGTGGCGAAAAGCCAGACGTATGTGGGAACAACTCTGTTTGTACAAATACTGAGGGTAACTACACATGCACTTGTGCTGAGGGATACAGACAGAGAGCGGGTGAACATGTCGGGTGCAGCCAAGGTAAGTAAATATAAAACACCAACGAGAAATCGGAACAGGCCGTTGTATGTAGATCTCTCGACATCCACGGCCCAGTGGGGCATTCAACACCAACGAGTCAATCATCCAAAGTGTGGTCATGTTCATGGCACCGCCTCACTAAAGTACCATATAGTAGACATGATCCCAGCCAGATGGCAGTGTAATTACTCTGTAGGTGTAACTATACTTGCATTGTTATATTATAAAAGACTACAATACAGAGTAAAACCTGATCAGCGATAAGTGTGGAAGTTGGCAAATGGTCACACGTAGCGAGCGAAATCCGGCCACTTGTCTGTTTCCATCCCTGCAAGTTTTATTCTAACGGTTCATTTTTAAACAGTAGTAGATTTTGACAACCCCTAACACCACAGCTAAGGCATAATTAGGTTAGGAATGCAAATGATGATAATTGTATATATCTGGTTTTGCTCAAAACGCCGTGTTGTCATCACATGTAACAAACAGTTGCCTTAGCAATAAGACAAAATATTGTGTACCAATGAAAAATTTCTTCATATCTTGTTTTTAAATTACACCGGATTTGCTTCAAGATTTTGATGTAACACCGTGCTATGTATGTCTGGTTTAACATGGCTGTTCTTGTAACAAGCGAAAAGCGAAGAAAAAGGTATTGGACACATCATGTTTTAGTACAGTAAGACGCAGGTGAAGAATTATAGGTAATTTACAATGTATGGATATTTTTAGATGTCATCATATTTCGCTTATGTTTAACAGATATTGATGAGTGTATGTAACAACTCTGTTTGCACAAACATTGATGGCAACTACACATGCGCGTGTGCGGGGGGATACAGACAGAGAGCGCGTGAACAGGTTTTGTGCAGCCATGGTAAATAAATATATAACACCAGCGAGATATCGGAACAGACTGTTGTCAGTAGACTTGTCAAAATCCACGGCGGAATGCGACGTCAAACTGGACCGTTATTCACGCAAAGTGCCATGTTTATGGCCTCGATTCACCAATGGACAATGCCACAGACTTCTTCCCAAACCAATCCGACCTATGGTCACTTTACTTCCCTTTCGACTTTATTTTCACTCCCAATGGAATTGCTGACATAGTCCCCATCATGGCAACCACAGAATTACGTCGAAAATGCAGGGATGATATTGGACAACTTATTGCTCGCTACATATTGTGTACGGAATTACTCTAAACGCTGTGCTATCGTCACAGTTACTAAACAACCCACTTGGCAATACAACAAAATACTGTAAACCATTAATGAATTTATTTATATTTTGTATTAAATTACACCCGCTTTTTCCTTTCCTGACTTTCATATAAGATCGTGATGAAAATTGCTAACTTATATGGTTATGCTTATAATAAGCATAAGGCGAAGGACACTGTAATGTACAGTTCATCTTCCAGTGAACAAAGGGGCCCGTGAACAGTTAGAGTTATACTTAATATTTGTATCTTCGTAAACTTAATCACATTTCGCTTATCTTTTACAGAAATTGATGAGTGTAGCGAAAATCAAGCAATATGTGGTAATAACTCTGTTTGTACAAACACTGAGGGCAGCTACACATGCGCGTGTGCGGACGGATACATACGGAGAGAGGATGAAGAGATCGGTTGCAACCAAAGTGAGTAAATGCCAAGACACGCAGGAGATAAGTATAGTGTTCGAACACAGGGCAACGGAAAGCTTTATTTCTTGTTAGACCCACAGGAACTCCACTGTCGCTCCGATATTTGGATGTCGCTACACAATTGAAGTCATACAACCTTATATTTAATTTGCTTGGAGTAGTGCCAGAGTTCTGCCGTGTTGTCATCACATTTAACATATTTGCACAGAAACATGAAAACAAAAGACCCACAAAACAGAATTATCTTAGGTAAATTAGACACAGAGCTACAACTCTCATATTTTTATATTCTGACAGACGAAGAGCAACAGTGTGCAAGCTGCAGATCCTGGGTATTCTAGCCCAGTCCAAAACGAGGCTATATGACAATGTATCAAGAATCACTCGCAGAGAGTCCCTGGCGTTGAACACAAATATTAGCAGCCTTGGAAGTGTGAATGAATAACTGTAGCCTAAAATGTTGCACAGCTTTACTGAAATTACCCTTTTTTGGAAGGTATTTTAATTCTTTCTGTATTGTTTACCTAAGGATATTGGTCTTAACATTCAAATCGCCCGCCGCTGTTCTCTATCTAAGGTTTAATATCTATTTAAGGCTGCGGGCATGCGCTCAGAAGTGCACACCATTTTACGCTGGTTGAATTCACTCACATGGGAAAGTTTGGCATAAGCTATAAACTATCGAACATGGCCTTAAACACAATAAAATACATCAATAAATCAATAATTAAATCAGTACTTTAATAAATCAAGAAACAATACGTAGTTTATTTTAGCCCTATCTGGTCGCCCTTTCTCCTTTATCTCTGTGTTTTCAGCGGTGGTCGTGCAGTGATGTTACCGAATACAAGCTGCCGCCACGCGGTCCTAAGTGGGAAGGTCTGCCAGTAAACTGCTGTTGGACGTCGGGTTTCCTCAGGGCTCTGCAAATATCTGCCCAGTTTCCTCCCAGCATAATTGTGGCTGCCGTTGTTTAAAATAGCAGGCTGCAATCAGATGAAGTAGGCATCCTTTGAAAAGCCCACATCGTGCTGATTTCAGATATGTTCATCATTATTTTTTTAACATTTCTACAGTGCATAAAATGCAAATAAATCTTGTGTCTATGGTGGACTTTTTGAAACATATCGAATAATATGAAATACAGTGACGTCACCAGTAAGTTTTTAGTTGTTAAACAGAATGTAACCGTTATATTTCCACGTTAAATACAGATATGAACGAAGCAATACATCTGCATTCATGTTGAACAAAGTAATCAAACTCCCAAAGACCGGTTTCCACAGATTGTCTTGATCTTACAGTCTCTGGCCCTTGGTCAGTACAATCATAGAATCGACTCGAGGTACCTGGCTATTAGAAGTAGCATATTTCTGACACTGCATATCTCCTTTACTGAGAAAACTCACCAGCGTCACGATGGTCATTTAAATCTGTTTCTCTGGGCATGGGGAGACGAATGAAGGATATGATATGTTTTTAAGCCTATGTCCACACTATGAAGTGTGTCCCATACGCAACATGCATTACGGAATGTGCAAAATCTTTTGGGCAGAACAGGACAAACAATGCATCATTTACATGGCCAGTCTTTCCTTACCCCGAGACCACCACACAAGATGTGCATGCACACCCGGTGTAAGTCAGTTATCATAACTTGTAATTATAACTGCTTTTAGTTGACCTAATTTTGCTTAAGTCGTTATGACAGTCTCTGTGTATGATTTTTGTTACTTTTTAAACATTTATAAGAATAGTCCAAGAAAAAACACTTTAGATGAGGCAAAGTGACAGAAGCTTATGCTTCCCCCGATACGGGTGACGCAAGCTAATGACTATGCTGTAGACTTTGATATTTGTCCTGATTAACACGACTGGTAGGGAATAGTAGACTCGGAATGGCATTAATACACTACATTTTACCTGTTTCAGCCACTGACGCAAATACAGCTACGGCTGTATCTGTCACTGCAGCTTTCGACACAACTACAGTTACGGCTACTGATGGAACCAGAGTCACAGCCACTGCTATAGTTACGGTTGCGGGTTCCTTCTCGCTGACGATCGGTCTGGTAGTAGGTATAGGCGGAGTCGTTCTTCTTGCCGTGATCGTCCTGGTTGCTGTTGTTGTAAGGTGAAACATTAAGGTCTCGAGGAAATGTCTTAGTATTGGGGTTTATGTACATTATACTATAAAAAGTGAAACTAAAGTGGAAAGGTCGTCGTAGTTTTTTCTGCGCGTCGTGTCATCAGGGGGATATGCAAGACAAAATAAAGGACATTTTGAGAAGTGTGATGCATTTAGGAAATGAACATAGGACGTAACATTTTCTGTTTTGACAATGCGCAAATGTGCTTACCTTCTGAAAACAGGAAGAGTTGTACGAGTATGCATTTAACACTTTTCAGTGAGGCAGAAGACATCTATCATATCAGTTCATATCTCAAACACGTATTGCGTCAATAATGTCGAGGCCGAGTACAAATATAGGAATCTCAGTCAGATTGATGTAATAAACACGAATGCTTATACAGCCTTTAGCACCGGAGGTAAACGGACCTTGAAATTTTCACAACAAAAAGGTAAATTTGAGGACTGGTGCTCTTTCTGTTCTTTCTTAGTTTATTTCTTGGATTGTGTTGAACTTTGTTAACGACATGGCTCTTGCTATGACCGACCTGGAGTATTCTTTCTGGATGTCGACCATTGGTAAAGAAATGTCCTAAACCAGGCCTATGTATATTTATTTAATCATCACTATTAAATCATTACAGGAGACACAAGAACCCTCAGGACCGAAACCGTTTAAGAAGCCACACCTTAACGATCGTCGCAGATCATTCGTATGAAAACGTCAGTGTTTCCACACCACCGGAAGGGGCCGGGCTGAATTGCGGCACAGACGTCGGTGTTGTTCCGGAAGCGGAAGTGTCCGTGGCTGGTTCAGAGCCCGGACCCACTGTAGGTGGCCCCGGAGGTGACAATATCCCGGTATACGTGGAAATCCTCGAGGGGGCACCGACACGTCTGAGGAAAGACTCTGGCCGTCGAAAGATCGATCTAGACTCGGAGTCTGCTGCAACCCTGCCCACACATAACGGTGTCATCTTTTACGAAAACTTCGCCGAGGCAACACCGACACGCCCCAGAAACGACTCCAGCAGTCAAGAGGTTCATCCACACCAAGAAGTAATACAGTTTTCTCGGGATCCTGGGTCTGCCTCTGACGTCCTCACAGATAACGACGTCAAAGTGTACGAGAACGTCACCGAAGGAAACTCGACACATCCGAGCAACGACTCCAGCGGGATCTACAGCTTTGCCAATACACCAGACGCGTCTGAAGTTTTATACACAACTCTCAGGCAAAATTCCCGGGCTGAAATAGATCAGTATGATATGACTAATACCTACCGCTAGTGGAAAGCAATCAACGGACGATTAGATTTTGTGGCGCTTTTTTGTGCCTATTGAAGTATAGAGTTTGTGGGTTACATAACCACAGTGACAGCTGACTTTTAACATACACAATATAGAAAAACACTATATTAGCGAGGTTTTATCATACAAGTGGACCACATTTTATATCCTGCAGCTCCTATCTGTGTTTGTGATGTATTGCAGTTGTGTTAGGCTTCAAACTTACCTACTTTGGGACGGAAGAAATACAGCTGTATTAGCTCTGCTGACGAAGAGAATAAACAGCTGCTCTTGCGACAAAGTAGTATTCTGTCACAATACTATTATTATGACCAGATTTGAACTCTCACCGATCCGGCCAAAAGTCTGTCTTGTTTTCTTTATTCTTTGGCTAACGTTGACCGTCTATAACGACGGAAACGACACACGAATAATGCACGTCTAATGCACGCATAATAGCCTACCGCATATATGGTATCGATAATCAGCCATGTATCTCAGTTGCGCTTTGATTGCAACTGTTTATATATCCAACGTGGCGATCACACTCAACACGATGAACGTACGGCCCCTAACACGGGGTTAAGTCCCAGAGATTCTGAACACTGTCAGTATTTACCGACAAGAGAGGTGTAATGATTCTAAAATGAAGGCGTGAAGGCGTTTGATGAAATACCTTTGACACACTAGTTTTTGCAGTAATAACTTGTGACGTTGATTGAAATCATCGCACAGAACAAAGGATCTAAGATATGCTATTAGGCCAGATATGTATACCCAATATGCAGGAGCATTTTATATATTTGCTATCCAAGTAGGGATAATTCACAATATCAAAATCGAAACTATCCCTCTTGTCGTAACGTCGGCGTGACAGGAAACCGAACGAACAGTCCATGGTAACCCTCGGAGAAAGGAAAGGCCTACAAATTCGTTACACAATTGTATCAGTTTGCATATGTGACCGGTTAGGTCCGGTCATGGAGGAGTGTCACAAAATAATAAGGGCACCATCATAGGCTGCTGTACATGGTTAAATTTATTCAGTGACAAAAAAACAGGGACATGGAACCTGTGTAATGGTAGAACAATTTGATTAGATCTCTGCAAAAACTTTGCACCTAGAACTCAGAACCTATCAGTATACCCATTGTAGTAATACGACTTTATCGGGAGCTATTAAAAAATTAATGACACCACGTCGATCACTTGAGCACAACATAGAGGTTACCCCCCAAAAACCATTCACATATATTACTGCGCAGTATTATGGGATACTGTAGAACAAATGACAAGGATTATCAGAAATTTAATTCACTTATAATCTTATTAAATTATAGCCATGAGTTTACTTATGTCACATGTCAAAATATCATTGAACCTTCACTTCAGTGCTCCCATGTAAGATCAGCTCTTAATGGAATAACTGTTAACTCCAAAACTACATTTATATCAATTAAAGATTTCAAGAAATTTAAAAAGAAAAGAAAATATTTGTGACTACACCGTGCATCTAAACATATCCGGTCAAAAGTGTTCTATGAAGTACACTGTGGCCAGAGTGCTTCACATTTAGGGCGTCAAAGGACAGTCGTTGCACTCCGTCGTCGTGCTTTTGGCCTGACATGACCAGTGACATTGCAATCCAAAGTGGGTGCACCTTTGCACGGTATCGGGATGGACATATTGGGGTGCTCTGAAACAGCCACTGGGAATCACTACATTTTAGTTGTGGTCGAATACTCCACTAAATGAGCGGAGGCCTAAGCCATCCATGACCATGATAGGGTGTCCCTCGACAGATCGATAAGGACAAAGGGAAAGCGTTCGAGACCCGACTATTGGCCCATGTATGCCTTTCACTTGGGGTCAAAGAAACAGAACCACGACCAATCTACCCCACTCTGATGGACTGTTGGAGCGTTTTAACCTGGTGTAAACACTCCGAGGTCGTACAATCGGAACTTTTGACTGATTATGTTGTGTTTTATGTGCCGGTTGTTCTAGGCCGACCGTCCGGGGAACAGGTGTGTGTTTATGTGCCGGTTGTTCTAGGCCGACCGTCCGGGGAACACGTGTGTGTTTATGTGCCGGTTGTTCTAGGCCGACCGTCCGGGGAACAGGTGTGTGTTTATGTGCCGGTTGTTCTAGGCCGACCGTCCGGGGAACACGTGTGTGTTTATGCTGTTGTCAATCTTCAAATGGTTTACCCCAGTCAGCACGAATCACCTTGGAGTTTAAAGTAAACAGTTCATCTCTAAACCTCCAACGTTACGTTGTGTATGGCTGTATAAATGTGATGTAGTCTTCTACGCCACTGGTGGCGGACAGGAGAAAAACGGTGTTGTGGTGTTGGAGAACTTAGTTCTTCAGACGCTAGCCATCTGTCAGTCTGATCCATTACTTATTCTCGGATGAGACTTCAACGTCCGTACATCAAACCTCAGCTCCTTAACGGGTCCAGATCGTTCTATCAACCCTGGGTTTGAAGAATATACGCTAACTGGTGTCAAACGAACATCTGAGGATAATGTGACAAATCAGTTTGCCAGATCGCGCTTTCATTTGTGTTCTGCTCTCAATTTGTATATTTTAAATGGTGTGTTCGGTAGTGATGAAGGGAAGAGGGTATTTACCTATATATGTCACAATGGGGCGAGCGTTGTGGGTTATTGCTTGGTTTCTAGCGACATGTTCGACTCTCTGTCTGCGTTCTCCATCCTCAGTAGGTCAGAGTTACACCACCTTCCTCTTCTGATTTGTTCTTGATATCGTTGTTCGTCCACATGCAATGAAGTCATTTAAAAAACAAGATAGAACCATTTACTTGTACTTACTTTTAAAGCTGAATTAGAATCAGAGCGCTGTAAACACAGTATAGTAAGTGCCACTCAAATAATAACCGAGAATGTCAACCATAGTGTGAAAGTATTTTCCTAGACTATAATAAGTGCTGCAGATTGCTTTAAAGTGAAAATTCGAGTATCTCCCTCAACATTCAGGAATACGTGGTATGACCGGGAATTTAGGGCGTTGAAAAGGGAATGCAGACGTTCCTTAGGGATACTTAGAAAGGCTCACTGCAACAGAAATCTCTCCGCATATACATCTCTACGATATAAGTATAACTCCTGTGTACGATCAAAGAATGAATGAATGAATGATTATGGCTTAACGCCACATCGGCAATATCTCAGTCATATCGTGGCGAGAACAAGGTGGAAACACGAGACAGTTCAGGTTTTCGATAGTCGCTTTAGAACATTAACAAGAAAACCAAAATGTTCGAACATGGGTTAAAATCAGGTAAGATAAACCAAAACAGTTAAAACTCGAAAACCAGCATGGTAAGGAAATTTTATAACTAATATTTATTTTGAGAATAAAATTTATATTTTATTATAAAGGCCAATAGCCTTCAAATATTTTATGACAGCGTCGCCAGCGATGCTGTCAAACAAATCATACATGGAGTTTACTGTGTAGAATCTTTGCCGCACATGGGCAAAGTCCACACAGTCAACCAGGATATGTTTGATGTCGTACTACGCATCGCATCCAACACACTCGGGAGCACTGCCCCCATCCAGGATAAAATTGTGTGTTAGACGAGAATGCCCAACGCGGCATCTTGTTAAAACCACTTGGTCTCTACGAGACATACCAAACGTATAAGAGTCATAGCCTATGACAGGATGAATGGCATGCAGTTTGTTATCGACCTGCAGGTCCCATTCATCCTGCCAAAGGCGACAAATGTATTTAATAATATTAGATTTAAAATCGGTATAAGGAATTTTAATCTTAGATATGGGTTTACTAAGAGCAGCTTTCGCTTGCCTGTCTGCGACTGTGTTTCCGTGAATACCAGTATGACTTGGTATCCAACAGAATACAATATCTTTCCCTCTTTTAATTAACTTTCTATGGATGGCTAATATTTCTAGTATTAAAGGGTTTTGAAATTTATTTTGCTCTATTGCCACTTATACGACGGCGGCCAGCATTATGGTGAGAGCAAACCGGGGAAACCCACGACCATCCTCAGGTTGCTGGCAGACCTTCCCACGTACGGCCGGACAGGAAGCTAACATGAGCTGGTCTTGAACTCACAGCGATTGCATCGGTAGGAGGCTTAGGGTCATTGTGTTTAAGTACTTTAAGTACATGTTTAATGTTGATGTGGATGAAGATGACGCAATTAATATATCTGAAGATTTAGATCAGTTTGAAAATAATGATATCCTAAACAGTGCAATTTGTGAGGAATACATGACATTTGTCGTTAATAAATGTAAAGTTGGTAAAGCCTTAGACCTGGACAGCCTCACTTAAGAATTCTTTTAAAGTTTCTTCTGTATTACGTATGCCATATATCCTTAAACTGTTCGACAATGTATTTGATACTGGGGAATTCCCAGAGGTGTGGAGTGTGGGTGTTATTCTCTCACAACATAAAGGTGGCGATAGGAGTGATCCAAGTAATTATAGAGAAATTTCCATCTTAAGTGTATTAGGTAAATTATTCACAACAACTATAAACAAGAAACTTAAAGATTGGGCCGAAAAAAATAAGGTCCTGACAGAATGTCAGACAGGATTTCGGCAAGGGTATTCGACCTCGGACAATATTTTTACCCTCAGGTCAAAAAAACAAAAACAAAAACCTCTCAGTAAATGTAAGGGGATGATCTACGTGGCATTTATAGACTTTAGAAGGTTTATGATTCATTTGTCCGTCAAAAACTGCTGTACCTGTTGTCCAGACATGGACTGAGGGAAAAATTTCCAATTGTCTCAAAGGTTTTTATAATGTTGTGAAAGCTTGTGTACGTAGTGGGTTTTTTCATGGATGTATTTGCGTGCACAATCGGTCTCTGTCAACGCCCTGTCTTAAGCCGGGTGTTATTTTCGTTGCATATTATTTAGTTAAATCTTTGTATTACTGAAGATCGGGTACAACTGTTTCCTAAGTTTATTGATACATTTATATTGCTTTTTGCAGATGACATAGCACTTTTATCTTACACTCGCAATGGGGTGAAACAACAATTGGGCACGCTATTTGAATATTGTCAGAAATGTAGTCTGTATGTAAATCTAGATAAATCAAAAGTTGTTGTCTTCCGGAAAGGTGGTAGGTTGGGTAAAAGTGAAAAATTGCGACTAGAGACAGACCCAGTGGAAATCGTACCATCATATAAATATCTAGGGGAGACATTTACGTCTTCCTAAAGTCAGGGTAAATCTGTAGAATATGTTGAGTTGCAGGAGAAACGGGCACTTACTGAGATGTGGCGCATCACGTGGTGCCTTGGTGACAATACGCAGTATTTTTTAAACTCTTTATTACCAAAATATTGCTTGTACTTACGTACTACTCCGAATTATGTGGATTCCAAGTGTTTGAGGTGCTAGACAGAGTTCAACACTGGCAATTTTCACCAAATTTTAAAGGACCCCCAACCTGATGGCTCTTGACGAATGTGGCCCATTTCCTCTGGTTTGTAATACGTCAGTAAAATGTGTAAAGTATTGGTTGAGAGTTGTTGGCTATATTGAAGATAAATACCCAAAAGAGGCTTGTAATATGTTACTCCATCTGGACTCCGAAGGGAAACATAATTGGGTTACCTCTGTCAAGGAAATGTTCCATCTGGGGTTTGGGTTTATGTGGGTGACTCAGCGAGTTGGGGATATTAGGTCTTTTCTTAGGGAGTTTGGTCCACGACTACATGATGTGTACAGGCAGGAATTGTCTGTATCAATCAACTCGAGCAGTAGATATGACCTTTACCGTGTTTATAAAGCCCACATAGAAGTGGATACATATCTAACGGATCACGAGTTAGCCATGTGTGAAAAGATTTTGCGAAGTTCGGTATGGGCACAGCGGGTCTTGAAATAGAATCCGGGAGGCTTCGGAATACACCTGGGAGTCCAGATGTTGTCGCCTGTGTTCCTCGGATTTGGTTGAAGATCAATTTCATGTACTTTTTATATGTCTTAGTTATGAGAGCCATGTTCAAATCTTCTACCGCAGAAATCTGTTCAAGGTAGAAACTTATATCGTTTTAATATGCTCATGTCTACTAAGAATGTAACGGCTTTGCTAAGTACATTCATACAGCCTTAAAAATACGACATACGTTGGTCTAGTAGTTGCTGCTATATAACACAAAGCGCATGTGCAAATGATTGAGAATGTCTGTTAAGCTGTATTCAGACATCCTGAATAAACGTAATTGTAAATTATTGTGCGCAACGTTCACCCTATTGAGATGAACACCTGCCATTTGTTTTAATGGCCCACATGGCAGCCGCTCAAGAGAGCACTGGCTGTTCTCCAAGCCTGTTGATGGAATTAAATTGTCCGATTGATCACATGCTTGGTAGACAGAAGGTTACAGGGAGTCAGGGATAAAACATCAGAGGTCGTTCAACGGAACCTAGGGAAGGCAGCTCGACGGCAGAAGAACAAATACGATCATGGGGTCAAACCGGGGAGGTGTCATGAGGCGATTAAGCTTGGTATAAGTTGGACCGAATCTTAACAGGTGCGAAAGAGGCTGACCTCTTCTACTTATTTGGTGCCAGGTCGTATGACTTCTGACACTGGAGTCTTCCAAGTAGATCAGTTGAAACCATAGGAGGGTTTTACCACCCAGAGGCAACCTTAGACCAGCCACCATATGGGTCTATGCCTTGACGCCCTATGTGTAAAGACTCCCGCCTGTGGAAACTCTACGTAGGCCGTCGCCAGCCGTCGGTGACAGTCTGCTTCAACCGCCAAACACTACAAGACTGTCTTCAAGCCCAATAAATCTCAGGCATACGCGTCATATAAGAGCAGTTCGGGGACCAAACAAATACACCACCTAACTTGGCCTTAACCTGAAAAGTAAAATAGCTCCTTGCTAGAACATCTGTATTTATTGTGTCTTATTATTTTCCAGATAAATGATATTTTGAATGCCAGCGTGAGTAGGCCCTAACTCCGGCAACTGGGTGAAGATGTGAGGCCGAAGCAACAAAAGGGCGGTATGGCTTGGCCTGTCCCTGCATGCGGAGAACACGTGTTCCAATCTCGTAACAGTTTCTGGGGACTCTGAAGGCGAGCCCACCGGGATACGGTGCGTGTGTTCAGGTGTGACAAGTGTGGTTTCAAAAATCCCAGGAAGAATAAGGTCCGGCGAAGGCTTGGTGGGAGAGCTGGTGTTGTGGCACCTGATAATGTATCTCACAAACGCGAGTACTTGGATCCCGAAGGACGAAAGTGTTTTAAGCGGGATGCACAGAACAATACAGAAGAGCGAGAAGATGCGAAACGGGCCCCGGGGGAAATGCCTGTGCAAGAAGTAAACTCCCTTCCCCGTGGTCAGTATGTCTAAGTGGACATTAGATACTGTTAACCCTTTGTCTCCAAAATTTCCAGGGGCCTTCCTACAACCCCTACAGCTTTCAAACTTAGGTCCTGAAGCAATTGTAAAATGTCAAGATTTACGTTTCTAAGGAATGTCTGAGGTTAAGGTTTGTCTGAAGTTAAGGACTGAGTGCGGTTAAGGTTTATCTGAGGTTAAGGCTTGTCTAAAGTTAAGGCCTGTGTGAAGTTAAAGCTTTTCTGAAGTAAGGGCCTGTCTTGGGATACGGGATATTTATCCCCTGTTTAAACATATCGCCTTGTATATGGGTAGAAAGGATTACCTGTCTGTAGCCATGAGGAAAAAAATTTGGTATGTTTTATGTTGCTCAGTATTATTGCTTCAGAATCAACAGAGCTACTTACGTCCAAATCAATCCCCCTAGAAGATGGATGTTTATTTTGTGGAACTATAGAAGACGAATTTCATTTTGTTCTGATATGTCCACGGTACAACAATTTAGGTTTGGGATATATCCCGTATTACTTTTGACCTCGCCCTGATCACGACCATCCGCGCCCTGTTGGCAGACCCTTCCACGTGCGACCGGAGAGGAAGCCAGCATGAGCTGGACTTGAACTCACAGCGACCTTATTGGTTGGAGGCTTCTGGGTCATTACGCTGCGTTAGCGCGCTAACCAACTGAGCCACGGAGGCCCTCAATGAAGTTGATATTTTAATGGCAAAGTCATGTGTGAAATAAACGTCCATGCCAAGCATGAACCCTAATCCTAGGAGCTTCCGTCAGACGAAAGGTTGGTTTACTCATACATCACAAGACCGAGAACAGCAGGGCAGCATATGCCCGATTTCCTCATCCCTCAAGAGATCAAAGATTAACATTTCCTGTTCCTTTCACTTCCGTACGTTGAAACCTGGTGGACATATCCAAACTTTTGTACATATGTCTCTACACATAAAAATGTTTTCCTTGTCGTAGATTTTTAAAATTTCTTTAATGAGAAAACACAGTTTTTTATTTATTTCAATCCACATAACGTATCAGTCTAATAAATATTTATTTATTTATTTGATTGGTGCTTTACACCGTGCTCAAGAATATTTCATGCAAGGCCGACCAGCACTATGGTGTGAGGAAACCGGGCAGAGCCTGGGAGAAACCCACTACCATCCGCAGCTTGCCTGCACAGCCCGGGGAAAACCCTCGGCCATACGGATGCTTTTGGTGGGCCTGGTACGGCCGGACAGGAAGCCAGTATGAGCTGAGCTTGAACTCAGAGATATCGCATTGGTGTGAGGCACCTGAATCATTACGTCTTATTATCGTGCAGCCACCTCAGCCAAGAAGACTCCGTGTCAGTAAACATGTAAACATGTATACGGTACAATTTCTGTAAACATGCATATAGTGTACAATCAGTCAACATATCTGTAGTCTCAGTAAACATGAATCAATGTCAACTCGTGAAGGACAATTCTGTTCTTGCTAGGAGCATACTGACATTGAGCAACAATAAAATATGTGGCTCATATAACCCTCTTGTAGAGTGCCGTCACTGAGCTCACACCGACCACGTTTGAGATATACACTGTGTTTACCATACACCTATGTGTGCAAGTAGAGAGATACAAAAGAATATTTTCTTTCTCTGTATCGCCCCAGTTTGTTCCGTATGACCCAGGCCGCTTACAGAACTATTTTTAGCTCTGAACGTGATAGTTTCTGGATTGAGGTCGGGGAAGCCCTGCGCCTCGACAAGTGCGCGTTATCGCCAAACTAGGCAACAGCGTCAGCGTTCGAATAGAAACAAGCCCAAATCAAAAGGCACTCTTATAAGCAAGATTTTCTGACTGCTGGATTTCCCTCAGTTGTCGCTTATGTTTCATTTATTTATTTATTTATTGAGTTATTGATTTATTTTATTAGCGTTTTACGCGCTACTCAAGAATATGTCACTCATACGACGGCGGCATGCATTGTGGTGGAAGGAAACTGGGCAGAGCCCGGGAGACCCACGACCATCCGCAGGTTGCTGGCAGAGGCCGGAGGAATCCCATCCGGGGGAAACACAGGACCATCGGCAGGTTGCTGTTAGACCTGCGTGTATTTGCGAACTTCCCTTAGTTACGCTGTAGCTTTACCTGTCATTTCGGCACATTACTCACCCATATTTTCACTCCTGCTATACTCAGATTTTCCTCCAAGTTTCGCTCTTTACCACTTACTGTTTCTAAGGGTTTATATGTTCTTGCCGTTTAACGTTCGTTTGTTCCCTGTTCTACTGTAAATTTCTGTCTGTAAATGTAAATATGTCGTCGGTCCAGTTCCTGGATCGTCACAATGACACAGAGTGTGACATGACAAACAGTTGAATTTGACCCCACTGGCTTCAGCACAGACTCGGACTGCACTAACTTAATATATATAACTTATATATAACTGATATAGGGTTTTGGGTCAAACAGTGAGGCTGGAAACTTCTCTGACAACGATGATATGTTGTGTATTGACGCACTTGAAGCTTTGCAGCAAGCCAATCCGCCAGTAACTGAAAATCACAGATACGTGTAACCCTCAGGTAGAGCAGACTCCATAAAGACTCATCTGTAAAAACAAATCACATTTGATTTCAACATTTACAAGAAACTTTTATCATACCTAATCCTAACAGAAATATTAACGACAGAACAATAGTAGTAAACAACGAAATAAAGGTAGTAAAACCTAGGACTGTGATTCGCATGAACATGCACATAATTTCAACATTTACAACCATTTGTGATAAACTACATTGTTATTAAAAGTTCAGTGACAGGGGTGATGTAACGCGGTTCGGTAACGGTACTTTTAAAAGGGTATACATGTTATCGTCAATAAACCATCCACTCTTGGGTTATAACTGATCGCATATTAGGCACGGGTTTTATATTCCCCTATGTGTTTTAGGTTTCGATTGATACCGAAAAGAGAAATATAATTAGTACAACTTATATTAGGAAATCAAAAAATTCTGGTAATAATTTCCCTAGGGTGCCTCAGCAGTAGCTTGAAGATTGTTGTATAGACCAGATCATAAGCTGAAATACTGAAGGATGTAAAGGCTGAACAAACCCCTCAATTTGTAATATTTGTACTTATTAAACAATTTAGTCAATGTTTACTGTTTAAATTTAAACTTGGATTGATGACACACTTCTGTTTTCTTTTCTTTTACGTTAGAATTTAAAAATATGTTTGACTATATTCCAAAACTAAATAATGGAATTTAATTAAAAGTTTATACATACATTTAAATATAAATGTGTGTGTTTTTACATCCGTGTGTTGCAACCGATAATGTAGTAAGTGCCGGTACTGTAGTAACGAACCGATATTGTATCATTTCTTGACCGATAATATTAAAAACTTTTGTGCACAATACTAAACTCTCGGTAAAAATATACTGCAGCATCGGTTAGAAAAGAAGTTATTACAATGCCGGTAAACATTACTACAGTATCGGTTCTTTTAACATTATCAATCGCTTTTACAACAGTATCGGCTGTTGCAACATTATCGGTCAAAAAGTGATACAATACCTTTTGGTTACTACAGTATTGGTACTTAATACATTATCAGTCGCAACACCGTGACACATTCTCGTAAGAAGTCATGACGTCACGATATTAGAGGCCCGACAGAAGCTGTGACGTCAGCTGTGGGTCCTATGTACTTGGTTACTTGTATGGCTTGGTCACTTGGCCATTCCAAGGCGACTAAGGTATTAATAAACACAATGTTTAAAGGATGCACATTTAATCAGCTTTTAGCCAGACAGTTTTGATGATGTATGAACCCTGTATTATAAAACCCTGTAATTTCACCTCGTACATTACTCATTGGTGTGTTTGTCAGTTGTGTGCCTCAGTTGTGCAGGCAGTTACTGACCTCTGCGACTACCAGGCCGAAAAAGCAATGAGGTCGCGTGTTCGATTCCAGCTCTAGTAACAACTACAGCAAGGTGTATGCTGCTGTGCGATGGCAGGTTGTGGTAATGAGGAAGAGAGCAAGGCAATCCAAAATGGCTCAGACGGTTAGCGCGGTAGCGCAGCGCAATGATCCCAAAGCCTTTCACCAATTCGGTCGCTGTGAGTTCAAGTCCAGCTTATGCTGGCTGCCTCTCCGGCCGTATGTGGGAAGATATGGCAGCAACCGACGGATAGTCATGGGATTCACCTGGGCTCTGCCCGGTTTCCTCCCAGTATAATGCTGGCTGCTGTCGTATAAGTGAAATATTCTTGAGTACGGCATAAAATACCAATCAAATAAGGAAAAAAATAAATTGTTGAACTATCCGGTTGTCGTTGTGCAGGTTGGAGAAGTGACATCGCATGCTCCGAATAAACATACATCACTCAATTTCTGTACTAAGGATGCTAAACACAAAGAATGGCATCTTATTTAGCGTACAATCGTATGTCGTATTCTGTATCGTTAAAGTCACGAAATTAATAATTTAAATCCCTACGTTCATTTACATGTACGTAATACTTTGACTAATTCAGACAAATACATTCCACCACGAATCCCACAACCTCACAAAAAGACAACTTCTAAGCTCTCATGGCATCGGAAAAGACACTCGTTGTCGTTTCTGTGACAACTCCATAAAGACTCATCAGCAGTTGATTTGGTTTATTTATTTGATTGGTGTTTTACGCCGTACTCAAGAGTATTTCACTTATACGACGGCGGTTAGCATTATGGTGGGAGGAAACCGGGAACAGCCCAGGGTAAACCTACGACCATCAGCAGGTTGCTGGCAGACCTTCCCACGTATGGCCAATAGAAAGCCAACATGAGCTGGACTTGAACTCAGAGCGACCGCACTGGAGAGAGGCTTAGGCTCATTGTGCTGCGATATCGCCCTAACCGACTGAGCCACGCAGGTCCTCAACAGCAGTTGAGGGTTGAACTGCAGGCCCGTACGGGATCATACCAGGAGTGCGTGAAGCTGACCTGCACGGTACGGTAGAGCATTGTTAAATCTGGTGAAAGCTTCACTCGTCAGCGTACAGTCTAACATTCCGTGTTAGCCATGGGCCAATACACCGCCTTACCGCCTGACCTCCGTTGTCAACATTTACATTCATGTAGAGATGGCAGACGAAAAAGACGTTAACAAAGACACCGTATATCTGCACAAACCAGGATTATCTTGGTCACTTTACATCGTTTTCATGTTATTATTTATTGCGTGTGATGAAAACACAACATTTTGGGTAATTCTACACGAGTGACGCCTAATGTATTGTAATTAACATTGCATTGTTCTACCTAATTTATCTGAAGTCAAGGTGCTGGAGCAGAGGATACATAAGTTGCTACCTTATATGAGGCAAACTGACAAGAGGTGGGAATTCAGAGGTGGCGAGTCACCATTCATAGAGCATAGAGTACCATCTCCGTAAATGTAATGAATGGCTGTCATGTCCTGTCACACTAAACTCTGTACCATACAGGCGTAAATGTAGGCCATGTTAGATCGCGATTCGTAAGTGAATGTTATTCTATACATTAGCAGCGACAGCGAACTTAACTTTTGACATAACAAGGAAGTTAACATCACAAAACCCATGACCCATTTAATGTTTTGGATATACGGACACCTGTTACTATGACGAATCAGAAGTCCTTTTCACCGTGATTCTGACGACAGACAGAAACAGACACAGCCCTCTCAAGAGCAATTCTGAGGACAACAGACAATCATGGAATCCCAGACGCTCCAAAAACACTGGGGACTGATCCTAATTCTTTTGATCATTCTGACGGCGTCATGTGTCCCAGGTGAGTGGAGTCAAGTCTACACGTGTTACAACTGAGGCAAATTTTGGCCCGTCTTATGAAGCGGTTTTTCCCTTTTGTTGAACAGATTTAGACGAATGCTGAACGCTAAGATAAACGTTTAGATTTTAGACATTACGTACAGACTGTATTAGAGCATGCCTGTCATCAGTCACTCACAGATTTTCTGCAATTCTGAAAACCAGGCGCTTAGATACATGTTAATCGACTGAACAGGGAGAAGCCGTAATCAAACAGGCAAAAAATTCATGTCCTAACGTCTTTTGGAAACATCGGTTTGACTATGCCTGTGAAAGTCTAGTCCTGTATCCTTGAGCTGTGAAAATATAGTTTACATTTAAAAAATAGACTTTACTGTCAGTAAGTTGTCAGAACTTGTCGAATTCTATCACAGCTAACACAAGGTGCTCTCTGGTAGGATCTAAGTGCAGACAAAAAGATCTGAGACCCGTTTAACAAAACAGTCGCCAAGCTGGGCCATTCCCATGTCCTGTAATGACCCATGTCCTCAGCACTATTTTGTCATATACGCCACACCAGGATTAAAGCTTATACGAGGTGAATGTTTTACTCAGGTTAATGTATATCTCAGGACAAGGTGTGTCTCATGTTAAGATCTTTCTAAAGGTAGGATTTGTTCACGGTTAAGGACAGAGTTTGTCTGAGGTTAATATATGCCTGAGGTTAATATATGTCTGAGGTTAAGGTTTGTGTCAGATTAGATCTGTGTGAAGTTAAAGTTTCTCTAAGACCCAGATGTGTCTGAGGCTAACGTTCCTGTGTGGTCGAGATTTGCCGTAAGTTAAGACTTTTCTAAAGTTTAGGTTTGTCTAAGGGAAACGTTTGTCTGAGATTTAGGTTTGTCATGATGCTTTTACCGGCGCTCGCTGTTATCGTCACCCGCGATATGGCTGCACCATCGCCCCGACATCCGGGTATCTCTACATGTAGTACCGCGAGAAAATATTTCCATGTCATTATGATGGCCTTATTCTGCTCCGGTCTCCATGTAAACCAATATATGTATGTATGTATGTTATTCTGCCCCTTTAGTCGTTCAACTCAGACGGTACATACACAACACACAGCATAGCCCGAATGGGTGAAGCCAGGTCACGGTTTGTAACAAATGCTGGGTACATATACCACGTGATTCTATACATTGATAACATCGGGGTACTTTTTGGCAAACATAGTGTCGTGTTAATCTCATAGCCGATGACGCACTTGACTATTAAGTATACAGACAGCTGATTACTCACATTCATAGAGCTTCAGGTTAAGAGTGAAGAGGTTGATGTAGGTCTGTTAGGATCACTTTATGAAAAAGGAGGAAAATTACCCTATATTCAACGGGCGGGTTTTGACTCCTTGGTGGATCCCAGTGGTTAACGCGCGAGCGTAGCCTCGGGAGCCTCTCACCAATGCGGTCTCTGTGAGCTCCGGTTCATGCTGGCTTCTCCCTTAAGTAGGCGTAAAACCGCCATCAAATAAGCAAAAAATCAGAGATCCTGTTTCCGACTCGTGTACCATTTTAGAAGATGTGGTGTCGATCATCAAATATGTATCTCGGTTTGCGCTTTGATTGCAACATGTTGATATATCCAAGGTGGCGATCATACTCAACACGATAAACATTACGGCCCCTCGCTCCCGCTTCATCGGAATTAGACACAATTGTGAAGCAGTGCCATAGATTCTGGACATTCTGTCCGTATTTACTAACAAAAGAGGCGTACTCATTTTGAAATTTAAGAAACTTAGAGTCAATGGGTTTGATCTAATAACACACTCGTTTTTGTGGTAAAAACTTGTGATGTTGATTGAAACCAGCACACAGCACAGTGGATCTAACAAATGCTACAAGGCAAGATTTGCATCCGACTTATGCAGAGCCTTTCGGTATAGTGCTATTCAAGTAGGGATAATTCACAATATCAATATCGAAACTATTCTTCTTGTCGTAAAGTTGGCGTAACAGGAAACCATTGTTGTCTTTGTACAGATACCACAGATAAGATTATCATCTGACGAATCTGTACTTTCCTTTACATCCAACAAAGGTGGATATCACAGGATTTGTTATATACAGGTTGTTTACAGCTAACAAATCTTCAATATACCGTTTGCCTGAATAAGAAATATCGAGTCTGATGAAGATTACTCTTTAATAACTTGTATTCAAACCCGAACAGGTAGAGGTCTGCCAAAAGTGCGGCACAATTTGTTCCCATCGGAATACCTATTCACTGTTGATAAATGGTTTCCCCAAATTTCACATAAATATTATTAATGAGAAATTCAAGTAATTCAGTAAACATCCAGGCATCAAATGAATGGTAACCCTTGTAAGTAGGGGAAATGAAGACTTTGTTGCCACTGATATTGTATATAGCCGATTTTATTACACACCGAAACAATTAAAACTTCGGCACTTCGGTTTCACGCAGGAGTGATTAACTTTGATTGAAGGTTAGGAATCTATCGAAGAATCACAAAAAATGCATTGAAAAGACCTACATAAAAGTGATTCATGGTACATTTCAAATGTTGATTTTTTTTTTATCCTACTTTGACTGTTGATTGCATTGGCGTTTTTTATCGAATTAAACACCGTTTCAATTACTCGATGGCATTCCATCGGGTTTATATGAAGAAGAACACCCAACATTTAGCAATATTGCAGACAAAACAGTTGAGCGAGCGGCAGTTGGAGTCTAACTCGTAACCTTATTGATCAAGTTTCTCGTATGACCTCCTCGATCAGTGAAGATCCCGGTTACACTGCAAGGATGGTCACTTAATCTATACATTTAAGGTGTGGAAATGTATCCGATGTTACATTAAGGTGTGGAAATGTATCCGATGTTATCTGCTCAATAAATTACTATTTAATTACAAATAGTCTGTCAGAAAATCAGCAATTCTAAGCATCTGACGTTCGAATACATCTCGTAAACAAAGGGCGTTCTATATTGAGTAATTGCAAAATCCATTCCCCAAACAACCTACAGTACCAGTTTTAAGAAATAATTACATATGTACACATGTAAAAAAGGGTGGAATCTGTCTGCGGGCTCCTTTGTCAGAAAAACAATGTAATGCACGAGTAAGTGAAACAGAGCAATACCTGGGGCGTGTATCCATATACTTAAAGTTCCGAGTATTAAATTCCATAGATCTGATTTTGTCTTCTATGTTAAAATTAATTTATCTTGTGACTAAATATGTTGTATATGCACTCTTGTCCCTAAATCACCATATATTCTTGATTGCCGTTGGCTGATGAGACGGGTTACAATGTTTATACACACTTGTCAGAACTGCTGATCGCACCTACATGGGCTATATAGGCTGTAAACAATGCGCAGCTGAATTACTGCGCAAGTTGATGTCATTTGTCTTTGTAACGCTGCATTCCATCACGCGCCATTGTGACGTTCCTATGTCCGACTTACTGCAGTGGACATGGTTTGCATGGTTTTTCCAAGCTCTACCGTTGTGTCCAACTGATGCTATTTTTAGTTCATACCTAAGTTGACCTTAAAATATACTGACGTCCACTGCCCATACGAAGTACTCTGACCCAAAATAGACTTGGCGATGTCTGCACTAAAACATGCATTTCTTGGCTGCTCTACAGGGACTTTCAGGACAGAAATCATGTCAAACAACAAAGTTTTACTCTATATTATCAGTACTGACTGTTGTATTTTAGTTTCACTGGGGATTGAACGAAACAAACGCTGTGCAAACGTCTCCGTGAACAGCTTTGCGCAGGCGGAATTGCTTTGTGATGTTACATTCCACGAGACGTCATTGTGACGTCACGTTACTGTAATAGGGCCGCGTGTCTGCAGTTATGTTGTTTGAACTTTTGTATAATTATAAATATCAACCTTGTTGCCATGGGAGTCATCGGCCATAATACATGTAGGCTCTACCACTGAGACCACATTTGGATATTGATTTGCAATGTTTTCATTGGCCATATACGTTGTTATACGCCATTCCTTAATAAGGGCAGCCTAACTGCAGTGGGAATACAATGATGTCCATGTACATGTAGAAAATTGAGAAAGGCTAACTCGTTTTCAATTATATATAATAAAGCTCGTAACAGATAAGAGAGACGCCCCCATCAGTTGTCAATGATACAAGGGAGATAATCGACTTTCTAGACATGATATCCAATTCAGCTGTGAAACATGCAACGCGTGAATAACGTCCAGGTATATCTCAGTCGCGCTCAGTCTGATTGCACCTACTCATAAAAGCCCCATGTTAATGTAAAAAACATTGAGTTTTATAGAACCAAAGACCTTAAGTTACGCAGAATTAGTTGCAATCCTGACACAGATCCTCCGAGAACATAAACACTCACTCCATACATTTACCAACCAGAATGTCATACTCACTTGTAGAATTTCACAGACTGGCACTGAAGGCGTTACGTGTAATATCCTCGACACATTAATTTTTGAATCAATAGTTTCTGATGTGGAACGAAATCGTCACAGTTTACATCGTATCTCTAAAGCAATTACTGTCAAGGCGTGACATTGCATATGGCATCTGTAAAACCTTTAGCATATTATTATCCCAATAAACTGACGCTATCACAGTTAAGCTTTACTTGAACATTTCTGCGCTCACTGTCTGTGCTGTGTCTTTACACCGGGCGAACCTCACTGCGTCTTTATAAAACTGGCCCTAATCGATTTACTAGATGTACATAGCTCTTACCACCCTCTGTGTGACATTGAGGTTTTGTGAGTGGAACATATTTACGTGTAGGATATAGTTAACTTTTGGTTGACGTCTGGTATACGAATGTCGCATGCGACGACTAGGTCGCACACATTATACGTAGAAATAAAAAGGAATGGATATACAGAATGGAATATGTACGTTTTGATTGTGTCTTCCGCTCTGGAAAGTGACACAAGACTTATATTTACTTATTTTATTTGCAGTTTGTTTTACTTTCATTGCCCGTTCTTTACATATGACAGGTATGGAAGCCATGGGATGCGGGAAGAGATGCGGAGAAGGGACATCTTGTTGGGGAGGACAGTGTCGATGTAAAAACGGATATTATGGCCTGAGAACCGTTCCAGGAAGCGATATGAAGTTTTGCTCGCGTAAGTTATCTGCATAAAAAAAAAATTATTACCGTAATTCTTCTGGTGGAGCACACCTCTAGCACCATGGGTTTAGCAGAATTAGGTGAAATAATAACAACACGGTGATGTTGAATTTTAGACGTCACCAATCTAGCATTACTCAAAATTTTGCATCAAGTTCTAAAGAAATTTGACAGTGACAGGAGAATGTCAGGGTGAGTGTTTTTCTGCATGGCCTGAGTCAATGTCAATGAGTTGTTTTTATCAAAGCATTCAGAGGCGCTAATGTGTGGCGAGTGTTCGTTTCTACATCCAGGGTCATCGCAACAATATTTCCACACTACTTTATGTTTGAGTGCCTGTTTATTCAACAACGGCAATACTAAATCATTCGCTGGTCTGTGTGTACCCAGTATAGTAATATTATAATGCAGGGGATGTCACATACAAGGAGAGTTGTTACAAGCAGTGAAGTAATTGAAAATGTGACAAATATTAAATCACGCTGTGCAAATGTGTCAGCTGAAGTCAGGTGGTTATGAGTAAGAAAATGTGAATCCAGGCGTCGAAACACACATTAGCAGAGCTCAACAAAACTGAACGATTCGAGTGAATAATCACATATATAAAAGGCTATAGCACGGAGCGTAAACCCAGAGCAGTTGGACAGTTGGCAAATGATCATTCACAATCGGGGAAAATGCCGCCTCCTGTGAATTTATCTGAGTTAGGGTTTTTATTGCCACACTTATCCTTAGAAACCTGTAGTCACACTCTCCTTAAATTTACTTAAATATTTGTTTTATTTGATATCTATTTTACACCGTGCTCAAAAATATTTCAGTGATAGGATGATGGCCATCATTTTTGTGGTGGAAAGAAACTGGGCTCACCCTCATCTAATAATTTTACTTACTCTGCTTACGGTAAATTCCACTTCGAGGGTGTAACCTCGGCATTAAACATATTTATAAAGGAGGGTTCCAGAGATTCTGGACTCTCCGTCCATTTTAACGTGGAAGGAACGTGTGCCCATTGTAAAATTTAATACGCTTAGAGTGAAGCCGTTTATTGGAAAATCTTAGGGGCACTAGTTTTGTGGTAATATCTTGGGACGTTGATTGAAAACAGCGCCACATATTTTAAGACCATATGTAGGACTCGGCGATGTGGTGCTATCCGAGTTAGCATAATTCACAAATTGAAACCATTTCTCTTGTCCTAAAGTTTACGTGATAGGGAACCACTGTCGTACTAACACAAATCCCGATGTGATGTACCATCGAGGAAGCCTGTAGCTTATATTAAATCTAAAGTCTAAAGTCTATACTCACTTAAAACTTTACTTAAAACTATTTAAATATTTATCTTATATGTGTTTTACGCCGTGCTCAAGAATATTTCAGTTATACCATCACTGTGGTGGAAAGAAAAAGGGCAGAGGTTCACCCACCTTTAAAAATTCTACTTACCATGCTCACGGTAAATTCCACTTCTCGGGTGTTACAAAGGATACCTGTCGTGAGCAGTGTGGTGGATTGTGGATTTCACGGTCCAATTACCCAACCAGGAATCCCTCGACTGTTTTGTTTGAGTACGTTAATAGTATAAATAGATCTGCAAGCAGTTTCATGGCTTCCAAGTAGCCGTTACACAGGGCTTTTCGCTTATTACTTTCAAGACATCAGCTATAATTATTTTCAAGACATCACCATGTTTATAGCAGTAGATACACAACAAGCCCAGTTATACAGATAGGAAATACAGGGGGTGTAATTGTTGTTTGCGTGAAGGCGTTTGAATGAGTTGGAGAATTTTACACCTCCTACCCGCGGTTTTACACAAATGGCAAGTTACAAAAGAACATATCAGTTTTAAAACTTGTAGTATTTAGACAAAACGGGTTGTAAGTCAGTGGCATCTATTATTTCTGTAACAAAAATAAAAACTACCACATGAAGAATACATTTACTTATTTATTTACTTCACTTATTGACTTTTAATACTTTTAGCATTATGGTGGGAGGAAACCGGGCAGAGCCCGGGGAAAACCCCCGACCATCCGCAGGTTGTTGGCAGACCTTGCCATATACGGCCGGTGAGATGACGAATAAAACCAGAGCAGGCACAGCAAATTGCCGACATATGGTTACCCATAACTGGTGAAATTCGGCCCCTTGTGTACATATCTCGGTCAAGGTTTTGTTTTAACTCTTCATGTAAGTGCTTCAAAAGAAGGAAGTTATACCCTCGCCCGTCCGCTGGGCACCACGGCTAGAACAGAACCAGGTAGAAAAGTGTCCTCCGGGTTTTTGCATGGTGATTGATTTTTATCTTGTTATTGGTAAATAAAAAAATAATGTTAAGTACCACAGCCATACTCTGAACTAGGATAAGTTACAGCTTTTAACATCACAGCTATTAGCATTTTCTTTCACATGACCTTCAAAAATTCCAAATTTCCATGTTTATGATTTAATCACGATGTGCGGCAAAATATATATCTAACAGGATAAAGTGTAATGTAAATTCAGAACTTGTTTGACATGTGATACCACTGATCCATGACGAGCTTCCACTGTTTTTCATGGAAACGCACTGGGAAAAGGTTGTGGGTTAGAATCATCCGTAACTACGCATCGAGTTTCACTTCAAACCAATCAGTTGTTCTGGAGAACCCAGTTAAACCTCGCTTGCCCAAAAAAACACGGCAGCAAAAGGTCACGTGTAACAGTTCATAGAATATGTACTTTGACGGAGCCATTGGGATCTGTGGAGATCTGTATCGTAACTGTATCTAACCCAGCTTAACACAAATCTTGGGTCATGTTTCTTACATCCAAATGTTGGTTTTATGAACAGTTGCAATTAGAGCGCAACTGAGAAGCCTATATATTGTGGCTGATATGAAAATTCATGGATTACGACTTTGAATTTTGAATGGGATTTCATGCATACAAAATTCACTCTCCTCCCCGCATCACTGAAAACTATTGACTGTTTTTGTCTTACGATACCAGATACATTTGCTGTTTACATTTTATTTCTTACATATTCTGTTGGGAGATATATCGATCTTGCCATTATCAAAATCGACCGCCTCTTTAATGGCTTACGAATGTCATACTAATAACGGTTTTTCTACAAGTGTGAAAAGTTGTGAGGTAAGAAAAAATCCCAGTAAAAACATTTTATCCAGTTTCAGGCTGGAGGTCAATTAAGTTTCGAACTATAACAGTGTTTTGCACGATAATGTCTTGTTCAGACCTCTAACAAAACTGGATCTCACCAGAACATCTGTCTATACTGGAGGTGACATACGTGTACGGTCGTTACAGTTTGTGTAGAGGGTCATGCATTTTTATTTGCCATGTACAGAAGCCTGTTTCTAAGGTCGCTGTAAACATGTGCTTGTTTTCTAACAGAAAGATGTGGGTGGCCATGGGATGCTTGTCCTGACAATACCAAGTGTGGAACTGTGCAGTTCTGGAATGAAGGCCAAAGAGTGTGCGTTTGCACTGCCGGGGCAGAACGATCTGCTACAGGACAATGTATAGGTGAGGCTTAGTCTGTATCACATATTTTTTTCTTTCTCAGGAAAATCTCCTAGGTTCATCTTTCAAAGGCGTCACTTTCGTCACAGTACTTGACCAACTGACCGTTCAACATCGAGTGTTAACCGCGCCAACAGGCCACTGAATTACAGCCATACAAATTAAGGGAGGTAACTTTCGATATCTCCGACAATGTCTCAGTTTTACAGACCTAAACCACATAGCACTTCTCCCTTGAGATCGCCAAAGGTTTTTTAAATACACCAAATTATCAAACCTGTCAGATGAAA